>JAASGX010000765.1:0-14164 GCA_023334415.1 Phytopythium chamaehyphon | reverse complement strand
TCTGGAAGTACCCACATCTCCTTCACTTGACCGTTATCGGTAATGGCATACCCCGAATCCCATAGCAACGCACGCTGGGCAATCGGATCAATATTCTCGAAAGTCACATCCAGATCATTAAGTCGCTGGAGAACTCGGTCCGGGGGCTTGATTTTGAGGGCGTCAACAGTGACATTGGCTTGGAATTGCTCATATAGCTGTCGTGCGATGTTCGAGACTGTGCTTCCGGACTCCATCGATTTGGTGGGATCAGCTGTCGAGTTGCTCAGTTCTTGCAGCCACTTGTCCACCCAAGCAGTTGCTGGCGGCGCCGTCAGCGTTGACGACTCATTGAATGAGACCAACGGGTAACATGGGATCACGATGGAGCCGTATCCACCGTCCGGACATGAGTTATACTTTGGCTCGTCATTTTCAGCCATTGTGTGGATGGCGTACACGAGGTAGTTCTCACCCGAGTCGGTCCACTCGTGCTTGATGAGCCGCAGCTCCGGGATCGTCTCCGAGCTGCCGCCTGTAGCCCACATGGCGAGGCTCTTGTCGGTGGATTTGTCGTAGTCCTCGGCAACACATCTGGCGACCGTAAGCATCTCGGCTCCGCTGCAGAACTGGTTGCTGTACGCGATCTCTCCGTCCGGCTGTGAGCACTTGAGCGTCGTGCACCCTGCACCCAAGAAGTCTTTCATCGGAACCGCCAGGTCGGCCATGGAGCGCTCGTCGAGCGGCCAGATCTGCCGCAGCGAGCCATCCTCTGCGATCGCAAAGCCCGAGTCCCACAGTACGGCTCGCTGCACCAGTCCAGGCAGCGCGCTGAAGGCGTCGATCCCGACATCCGAGAGTCGTGAGGCGATCGATGCGGGGACAGCGCCGTCCGAAATGTCGACCTGGTCCACTACATCGCCCGCGATGTGTCGAAGGTAGAGCTGCTGGGCCAGGTCCGAGGTGGTGCCGTCGAAACTGAAGGAGGAGTCATTCGACGGCAGTGAAGCTGAAGCTGAAGCTGAAGCTGTTGCTGCTATCAGAGCCCCAGCCGAGGCCAAGGCAGGATTCCACCGCATAAATGGCGTCCAAGCGATTTGTGAAGCGAGAATCGCGTGTCCAGCGTCGCGAATGCGAGTGTGAGCGCTCCCCAGCGGCTCGTCGAGGCTCGACTCTGGACAGACGCTGCCACTGCAAACTCTCTATGCTCGTGAGACTCACCTGCTGGGTCCGTTGGACGCGATGGGTGCGCTCGTTTCTCTTTCTCGCTTTTTTCTTTTGCTGTCCGGACGCACTTCCATGGTTTTCTGTCCACTTGCAGCGTCCGCCGTCGCATCGAAGAGCCACTGGCGACGTCAGCAACGTCAGCCCGTCCGGTTCTTCCATCGTGGCGACTCGCATGGCGTGTGGATGGCGACTGGTCACGACTCGCCACAATCATCTGCGAGGCCGACAAGTCATTGTATTCTGGAAACACTGGAGCCACAGTTTTGCCAAAAAGTCTCAACTCGGTTTCTTCATTTGTGTTTGTTCATACTTCGTACGTTCAATCAAAACGTGGCACATGGGAGGGGGAAGGACGACAGCTACCCGCCCAGGATCTCGACGAGGTGCGAAGCCGTCGGGCGGCGGGTGGCGTCGTGTTGCAGGCACGCGACGCCGAGGCGGCGGATGCGCTGCGGGCACTCGCTGCTAAAGCTCGGGCGCAGCACGCCGCTCATGACGCTGTTGAGCACCTGGAACGTCTTGAGCTTCGAGCCGTCGGGGGCGACCGCGTCCGAGTACGGCAGCTGGCACGTGTCGAGCTCCGTGAGCAGCACGCCGAACGAGTAAATGTCCGACTGCTCCGTGTACCGACTGCCGTTTAGAACCTCCGGGGCGGTCCAGTAGGGCGTTCCAACGCCGGCGGTCATGGTCTCTTCCATCCGCCGCCGGCTGACGCCAAAGTCGATCAACCGCGGGTCCAGTGTCCGCGTGAGCAACACGTTCCGGGACTTGAGGTCGCGGTGGATGAGCGGCGTTTCGCGCAAATGCAGGTACTCGAGAGCCTTGGCGATGCCGATCGCGATGTGGATCTTGTCTCGCGCCCACGTCATCAGGTCGCCTTGCTTCCTCAGGTACATTTGCAGGTCGCCCGTCGGCAGGTAATCGATCAGCATCGTGAGGTTGTACAGGCTGTTCCACGCGATGCCGACCACCCGCACGATGTTGGGGTGCTCCAAGCTCGCCGAGAGCTGGATCTCGTGCACGAACTCCTCGATCTCGTCAAACTTGGCCTGCTTGTTCTGCAGCAGCCGCTTGGCCGCGAAAAGCTGGTCCTGGTAGCAACACAGCCATACCTCTCCAAACGCGCCTCTCGAGATGATCGACTTGAGCTCGAGGTTCTCGTACGGGACGCGCTTGCCGACGAGGTGCTCGTCGTGGAAGAGGATTTTGAGCAGCCCGTTCGAGCCGGCGCTGTCGTTGTCCTCGGAGCCGTTCTGCCGGGGCATCTGGATGGTCTGGTCGGCGCTCCACCGGGCGGTCGTCGTCGCCTCGGTGGACTCTGTCGGGCGCCAGTCGTCGTCCGTGATGTTGGACTTTTTGTAAAACCCCGCGTTGAACTGGTCCCCGCCGTCGTGGCTGTTGCGCCGCACGTATCCGGCGGCGTTGCTCACCGCGAACTGTTCCTCGTTGCGTTTCTGGCGCCTGCGCACGCAGCAGACGGCGACGACAACCGCGGCGATGAGCACAACTGCCCCGCCAATGATGGGGGCGAGCAGGATGGTCTTGAAGCCCGAGCCGGAGCCCGAGGCCGAGGACGCCGCGTTGTCGCGGAAGTCCTCGAGCCACGTGGTGACCCACTCTGACCCCGAGACCTCCTGCATGAGGCCGCTGACGTTGGCCGAGATGTTGGTGCTGATGAAGCAGGGGATAACGAGCGAGCCCCACTGCGGGTTGGAGCTGCAGACGTTCCACGCGCCCTCGACGCTCTGCTGCGCGTGGATGGCGTAGACGGCGTACGAGATGTTGCTGCCGTAGTCGATCCACGAGTGGTCGACGACCTGTATCTCGGGCACGACCGCTAGGTCGCCGCCGTTGGCCCACATGGCGAGGTTGGTCTGCCCCGGGTCGTCGAACTTCTCGACCACGCACCGCGCCTTGGTCAGGATCTGCGCGCCGTTGCAGTACTGGCTCGTGTTGTACGCGCTGCCGTCGGCCTGCGCGCACGTCTTGGCCACGCAGCCGGCCAGCGCGTACTCGTCGTAGGGCACGGCCAGGTCGGCCATGCCGAAGCCGCGCAGCGTCCAGACCTTGAGCGCCGCGCCCTTGGGCGACAGCACGAAGCCCGAGTCCCAGAGCACGGCGCGCTGCACGATCCCGGGGAGCCGGTCAAAGTCGATGGACAGCGCGTCCAGCCGCGTTTGGACTTCGGTCGGCACGTCCGCGAGGCTGATGGCGGCCGCCGAGTCGTTCGCCTGCGCGCGCCAGTACAGCTGCTGCGCCATGTCGGACGTCGAGCCGTCGAACGCGAACGAGGAGGACAGCGAGCTGGAGCTGGAGCTGGAGCTGGAGACGCATGTTGGCAGGCTGGAGAGCGCGCTCTGGAGCGCCAGGAGCGCCAGGAGCGAGCGCATGGCGCCTGGAGGCGAGCTGTCGGCTACTGGTGGCCCATGTACTACCGTTCGGAAGGGAAACTGGGTGCGCATGATATTCACGGAACGCGGTGGAAAACGCTGGGTTGCGTTTTATACTCGGGTGCGGTTGAGAATGAGTATCTGTAGGTTATTATAATGAGGGCACCGCGTTTAGCGAAAGAGGAGCGAATTGGCTTTTCTGTTCGACGCTCACGATCACGGGATCATCGCGTCGCGGTACGATGTGCGCGCGCTTGCCAACCCGCAGGTGCACGAGCGTCAGGCGCCGCGCTTGCAGTAGTTGAGCCCGATGCCACTGCTTGCGCCGCTCGCAGCGCCAATCGTCAAGGTCCGGTGACTGTACCGTTGCACCTGCACAAACAGTACTTGCTGGATACTGTCAAACTGATAGCGGTACTGTGTACCCGTTAATAGGTACCACCCCGCTTCCACCGCCATCAGCAAAGTGACGTGTCGGGATCCTCATGGCGGCGCCGGGTCCGCTAGGCGCGGCGCTGCTGGCGGCGCTGCTGGCCGTCGCCACCGCGCTCCTCCTGTCCCAGTACAACCTGCAGCCTTCTGCACTGCTGCAGCCCAACTCCCAGCCCCAGCGGCGCTCTGCAGCCCGAGATACGGCGGTCGAAGCGAGCGCTTCCAGGTCATTGGCGCACCTTCCGGCTCTGGATCGCGCCGCGCTCGAGGCCTTCGCGGCCGCCAGCGCCGCCAGGGGACTGGCGTGGGGCACCTACCGCTCGGGACTATACTTTGGCGTCCGCTCGCGGTCCTTCCCGCGCTCCGTGTCCGCCGGGCTGCTCTGGGGGTCGACGCTCGAGGACGTGACCCAGCTGCGCTACGAGGCGCGCCAGGACGACCGGCTGCAGACCTACGGCTGGCGCCGCCACGACGGCCGCAGCTTCGCCGACCAGCGCATCGAGGACCAGCACAACCGCGTGGCTCTCCGGACGCTCTACGCGCGGCTGGACAAGCAGCAGGGCGGCGTCGATGGGTGGGCCGCGCGCGTCCTGGCCTCGCACGTCGAGCCCGTGGACAAGCGGCTTCGGAAACAGGGCGAGGAGGCCAGCCAGTTATCCCTGTACTTCTTCGTCGAGCTGGGCTGCGGGGACGAGAGCCTCAAGAACCCGTGCCGAGAGGCGCTCAAGGACTTGCTAGAGGTCGCGGTCGAGCCCTCGAATGCCTCCGAGCTGTGCGCCGACGTTGCTGACGGCAGCGAAATGTGCTCGCAACTCGTCATTTCCAGCAGCTCTCCTGACGACGACGACGATGACGATGACGACGACAACGAGAAGGACCCGCAGGTTGATTCTACAGGTATCGACGCCCCGCTTGACTTCCAGCTCCACGTCCAACTTCGCACAAAGGCTGGCTCGGTGGCGGCGGCTGAGCTGCGCTATGCTGGGCTGCCTGAGACCAGCGTGCTAAACATCAAGGAAAGCCTTGTTGCTCGTGCGAAGCCAGTTGTCGACAGCGAGGGAAACCCGACAACGGAGAAAAAGATTATCCTTGGCAACTCGATTGGAGAGGGCAGCACGATAATCGTCGTGCAGGCGATTGTCGATGTCCTCGACATGCGTGCGCTGCGTGAAAATGACGTTACTCTGGAGGTTGTCCTCAAGGATACTAGTGGAAATACTGAAAAAGCCTCGGCATCAGACATGCACGCCTTTGTAACCAAGACCCTTCATCAGCATGAAGATGCGTTTGAGCGCAAGTTTGAAGACACGTTCCAGCTTGCCTCAAAAGGATTCCACCATTCTGACACAACCAGCGAAATCTCTGCCGACCCAAAATTCAACGAAAGTCACATTCGCTTTGCCCAGGCAGCGCTGGGCGAGCTTGTTGGTGGCCTCAGCTACTTTTATGGCAGCTCATTGATTGAGCATGACCCGCGAAAGCCAAAGGATATCATTGAGTCGCCGCCCAAGCCCCTGTTTACGGCTTCCCCGTCTCGTTCATTCTTTCCTCGAGGCTTCCTTTGGGATGAAGGTTTTCACCAGCTCGGTATTTCGTCCTTCGACTATCGACTGTCGATGGATGTCATTGCCCACTGGCTCAACCTGATGGAGGATGACGGCTATATCACTCGCGAACAAATCCTTGGAGAAGTGGCTCGTCGTCGTGTCTTCCCAAGTGAGTTCTTGATTCAGCACGTGGAGCATGCCAACCCGCCTACGCTCCTGCTGGCGGTCGAAAAGATCATCAAACAAGGGATGAAGGAGGACGGAGACCACTCAGAGATCTACGAATTTCTACGGGTTGCTTTCCCTTTCCTTGAGCGATGGTACGACTGGTTCGCGTTTACGCAGCGCGGCTCGCGCCAAGATGGAGAGGCAGCGAGTATGCGCTGGCGTGGACGTCATCCTGATGATAGCAGGCTCGTTGCAAATACGCTTTCGTCTGGTCTTGACGACTACCCTCGCGCGTCACATCCTAGCCCCAAGGAGATACACGTCGACCTATTAGCGTGGATGGCAAAGTCGAGCGAGATCATGTCGAGGATAGCCGAGGTTGTTGGCGAAACGGAGAAAGTTGAGTCGTACCGAAGGCAGCAAGAGCGGTACACGAACGGACTGGACAAGTATCACTGGGACGAGCAGCGTCAGTCATACTTTGATGTTGGTGAGCACAGCACTGACGGAATCATCGAGAATCTGGTTGTTGTCCGTTGTGGTGATCCGAGCGGTGACTCGGTGATGTGGAAGGCACCAATGGCCGACGTTCAGCGTCGACGCGTCCGCTGCCCTAAGAGCCATCCCCGTTTCATGTTCCCACTTGGCGACGGCAATGGAGGTCTGATGGTCAAGCCTACGTTCATTCCGCGGACGGTGCGTTTTTTTTTTCGTGATTGCTTGGTAGTCTTCCGCGATCTAACTAGATTTGTAATGTGCTGGCTATTAGACGAAAGTGCAATTCGTCGAACATATCGGATACGTCAGTGTTTTCCCGCTGCTTCTGAAGCTTTTACCTCCGGATTCCCCAAAGCTGTTGGCCCTGCTTCGTGGGCAGATTCTGAATCCTGATCACCTTTGGTCGCCGTACGGTCTTCGATCCATGTCGACTCTCGACTCGTTCTACGAGCGTGAGAACGCGCCGGGTGATAAGCCGTACTGGCGCGGATCAATCTGGATCAACCTGAACTACTTGGCACTGGACGCTCTGCATCACTACTCGCAACCGGAAGTCGGCAGTCCGTTCCGTGACGAATTCCGAGTGGCGTACAACCGCTTGCGGAACAATGTCATCGCCAACATTTACAGTGAGTTCGAGAGCACGGGATATTTGTGGGAGCAGTACAGTGGTGACATCCACAACAGCGAGCGTTACGGCCGCGGCCAGCGCTGCCACCCGTTCGCAGGCTGGACGGCTCTTGTCGTGAGCATCATGGCTGAGACGTACTAAGGTGTGTAGATCAACTAGGATTTCATCTAGACATTGTAATGACGTTTACTTTCACAACCAACTTTCTCTTCTTGATCAAACAACATAATTGGCGGGACACGCGAGCGGATCTTCAGGTCGTGCGCACGTGCCATGTTGTTGGCCTCCTCTCTGCAACACTAATCCCGCTGGCAAAGCGTGCAGTTGCGCGTAGTTTGGAAGAGAAGGTCGAACTTGGACCCACAGTGTTGCAGATGAAAGGACTAATGCCGTCACTGCCACGTTGAACGACGAGCCATTTCTCCACGACAGCGACAATGAAGACACCGTTTCGCCATCAACAAGGAACGAGCTGTAGCTCCACCAGAGAATGACGACCACGAAGCCGAGCAAAGCACTCGCGTAGGCGCAGAACGCGCTGCAGGTTGGGCTTGGGCGTGCTGAAAGAAGTCCAAATGCTGCCAGCAGCAGCGAAAAAGACGCGAATGTGAGCCATAGACCCAGCGAGAAGACGCAGGTCTCGAGGATTGCGAGGCACATCGCGCTCTCGGCTCCTTGCATCAACAGTGAGGCTTCGTCCGGTGCTCTTCGCGTCGGACGGCACCAGACCGAAGCAATCTGGTCCACTTGATGGGCTTTCGTATCGGATTCTGCATCGATCGTCGCTCCAACATCGAACGGCTCGTGTGTTGCTGCGTTGCCTCGGCTGAATCGGCGGACGTAGCGACTGGCAGCAGTAGCGTCGAGGATGAGGTCGATGAACGGTAGGCAAGAGGTCTCGCCACCTTGAAGTTCTACACAGAGCCCGTCGGGTGAGAGGCGAGCGTTCGAGACTTCGCTGTATTTGCTTGAGTTGCTGCTGACGACTCCCCATGAATGCAGCGAGGCCGAGAGCATCAGCAACGCTGGCACTGGAAACTGCAGAGCCAGCAACAACAGCGCGTGGCTTCGGCCCATTTCGTTGACAGGCTGTGTCACTTTCCTCTGTTGCAGTGGTCGCAATGTAGCACAGTGACCGGCAACGCTTGACGTGGAAGTTGCATGTCAGACTCCGAGGATGCGCCAATCCGGTGCGGGAAGTTTGGTGTTTGACGCTCAGGTGGCGACGGCACTCCACATGCCGAGCCTGCCTGTCTGTCCATGCCGCGTTTCAAGTATTCTTGAGCACACTCAAGTTATCACGGCGGATATGTGAAGCTGCATTCGGGACGAACAGCAAGTGAGAGCGTCGTTCATGCATCGGGTATTTGAAATGCGGTGTCATGTGTGAGCCGACTGCTATCTTTGGTTGTGGTTGTCTTAGCAGACAATTTGGTTATCGGTATCGATACAAGTTCTTGTACTCGATATGCAATTTTGGCCGGCATGTTGATCGGTTGAGAAAAGGAGGCCAACATTTGCTAAGTTGACATTTGAATGCCCAAGATGGACGCGCACTGTTGAGTACAGCTGAAATGTGCCCGCTGAAGGACTTCAAGTTGTCGCCACTGCTGCACCTCAGCGTGAGTGTCCATACCCTGAACTTTCAGTCTTGATGACAAATGAATCCTTGCTTTTCAGGTCCTCAGCGCTGCTGGCGCGGCATTCGCATTCCCACTTTTCCCGTCTCGAGCAAGCTACGGACTTCACTCCAGCATCAACATGCGTGCTCTGAAGTCTGTGCTTTTGTTGACCACTGCACTAGCCACGACAAACGCTGCCAGCGACGCGAGCTTCGACTGTGGCGTCGCGTGTCCTCAAGTGTTGAGCCCCGTATGCGCGTCTGACGGGACGACGTATAACAACGAGTGCGAGTTCGAAGTCGCCAAGCACTGCACACTGGACGACGACTCGCTGGTCATCGTCTCTGAAGGCGCATGCCCAACTGCCACTCCCACTCCCACACCAACTCCGTCCGTTTGCTCCGGTGAAGTTGCCTGCCCGCAAGTTCTCGACCCCGTCTGTGGATCTGACGGTGTCACCTACGACAACGAGTGCTCGCTGGGCTTGGCCCAGTGCACGAACCCTTCGCTCACCCTCGTCAGCTCTGGGGCTTGCACGTTCACCACCACGCCGACTCCGACGCCACTCTCGACTCCTGACTGCGGATACGCCTGCCCTGCGGTGCAAGACCTCGTTTGCGGGTCAGACGGTAAGACGTACAACAGCGAGTGCGACCTGGACTTCGCGAGGGACTGCTCGAAGGGAGGCGATTCGCTCGTCGTCGTCTCCAAGGGAGCATGCCCCACGTCAACGCCAACGTCAGCGCCTTCAAACTCGCCATCCGTGTCGCCGACGCCCACAACGGCCACTTCAGCGCCTCACTGCTAGGACGGAGCTAATGTCCAGATCAGGACAACAGTGCAAGTACACAGTAGCTCAGCGCGGCAACACCGCCATCATCTTCAGCTGTCGATACTGGGTGTTGGAATGATTTTTGATCTTGAGGTTTGCGCTGTGATGACACCACTGGTGTGGCTTTCACGACTTTCTTGCGCCGTCAGCTTGCACCCGGAATCACCCGACGGCAGTCGAGGGAAGAGAGCCCAGATCAGCGCCTCATTTCCCATTTTCCCAGCAAGGGAGAAGACATTCGACTGCTTCAGTGAAACACATCGCTCGTCACGGTCTCGTAGTAAGACCGCGCTTCTCTGACTCCAATGCCGTCTCGTTCAGGCAATCCGGCATGAGAAACCGGGTTTTCGTGCCTGTGCTTCGGGTGACGAAACGAACGGCACGAGTCGCGCTCTGCTGCAGGCACAATGCAAGAACCCGTTAGTGGCCGCCAAGTTTCCAAAGGCGTTAACCCCTCTCAAGCGTCTGCATCGACTCCAACATCAACACCAATAGTACTCCGCCATCGTCAACATCTTCCCTGACACAACGCCTTTACCGACGCCGGGCCCCAGCCCGCAACGCTATCGCCTCGTTGGCAAACGAGTCGTTGCTGGCCCCTGCGATACGTTTGCTGTTCGATGTGAAGCGGCATGAGTGACCCGTTTATCAGCACCGGATTGCTTGACGTCCCACTTAGCAGTGTAGGCAGTTCCCTGCATCCGCTCTCGTTCGTCCGTAGTTCCTCTCGTACCTCCAATCGAGAAAGCGACACCATGCGAATCGCCTCGCAGATCCTCGCTCTCGCAGCGATAAGCGCGGCGACTGCAAGCGCTGTCTCCACACCTTCAACAACAACACCAGCAACAACGCCAACGCCAACGCCGTCGCCAGCCCCGACTCCAACACCAAAACCAGCTTTTCCCAGCCCAGAATGCGAGCCTGGTTACTTGTGTCAGGACCCCAGCAGCCCCGTGTGCGGTTCGGACGGAAACACGTACCCGAGCGACTGCGATCTGCTGGTGGCGCAATGCACGTTTTCGTGGATTGTCAAGGTCTTCGACGGCGAATGTCCGTCTCCGATCCCAATACCAACGCCGTTCCCAGTGTGTGAGCCTGGGATCACGTGCCCACCAGATGAGGAACCCGTATGCGGCTCCGACGGCATCACGTACACTAACCGATGCGTTTTCAGCGTCGCCAGATGCGCAGACCCGTCGCTCGAGATCATCGGGGACGGCGGATGCCGTGGCATGATCCCTCCGACGCCGAATCCCTCGTGCGACGACGGCTACGTGTGCCAACCAGTGCGAGATCCCGTCTGCGGCTCGGACGGCAAGACGTACAACAACAAGTGCGAGCTCAACGTCGCTCAGTGCAAGAGCGACTCGCTTGTCATCGCTGGCGGAGGACAGTGCACCTCCAACGCCTTCGACTGCAGCTCGACCTGCCAGACAACCCAAGACTTTGTATGCGGCTCCGACGGCAAGACGTACGACAACGAGTGCTTCCTTCAGCGTGCGAAATACTGCTCCCCGGGAGACACCTCACTCGCGGTCATCTTCAACGGTGCCTGCCCCACACGCTGGGCTGGACCTGCTCCAGTGGACACGTCGACGGCCAACGGTTGGGCTACTGCGGTGCAAGCTCACGCCTCGAGCCCTCCAACAACCCCGTCATCCACTACTACTGCGGGCCAAGCTCGTACCTCGATGCCTCTAACTACTCTGTCATCCACACCAGCGCCAGCAGCCTGTGACCGCATTGCCTGCACTCGAGAGCGGAAACCCGTGTGCGGCTCGGATGGCAAAACGTACAGCAACGAATGCCAGTTGAGACGCGTGCAGTGCTCGGACTCAAAGCTCACGCTCGTGGCGACTGGCGAGTGCAGTTCCTCTCCAACAGCGAGCTCTACATCAAGACCAACGTCGAGACCGACTCCACCAGCCTATTGCTGAGCCATTAGTCGCGAATTGGGCTGTTCGATTCAAATGCGTAGCTGTGTCAAGTGAACACGGCGCCTCCTTTACCGCCGTGTGCAATGCCTTGTGCGTCCCACCTTGCAGTTTTCCTGTACCGCAAATGAGTCTATCGTGACACCGGCGCCTGCGAGAGCGTGAAGTCCACACAACAATGTGCTCACCATCGTGAACATCTCAATCCGAGTTCAGTCTTGGATTCTTCCTCCCACGCCGATCAGGTCTGGAATGCGCGAGTTTCGTCTGCTCGCAGCAATTGTCGCGACAACCGCAAGCGCCGTCGCCACAACTACGCCAACACCACCATTCCCTGCGTGTGAGAACGGCTATGTCTGCCCAAATGCTACCGGCCCTGTGTGTGGCTCGGACGGATTAACTTACGCGACCGACTGCGCCTTGACGATCGCGAGATGCGAAGATCCGTCGCTTGCTCTGGTTTCGGACGGTGCATGTCCGTCGCCAACTCCCACCTCGGCATGCGAGCTCGGACGCACGTGTTCACCTGGAGACGAACCAGTTTGCGGCTCGGACGGCGTCACTTATGATAACCAGTGTGTCTTTCAAGTCGCGAAATGTAAGGACCCAACACTGGAGATTGTCATGGACGGCTCGTGCTACGTCCCGATGCCGGTGCGGCCGATGCCAGTTCCACTGCCCGATACCGAATGCAGGAGTGGCTATGTGTGTCAAGCCGCGCGGGATCCAGTCTGTGGCTCGGACGGAAAGACGTACAACAACAAATGCGAGATGACAGTCGCCCAATGCACAGACGCTTCGCTTATCATTGCTGGTGGAGGGCCATGCACCGCCGGCACTTTTGATTGCAGTGCGTCTTGCCAGACATCTCAAGATTTGGTTTGTGGCTCCGATGGCAAGACGTACGATAACCAATGTTTCTTCCAGCGCGCCAAGTTCTGCTCGCCTGGTGATGCGTCTATCGTCATTTTCTCCGAGGGTAGCTGCACCAGCAGCAGCAACTACAATAACAACAACAAGGGAGAAACTCCCTTGGACTCTACAATGAACAACGGGGTTACTACTACACAGACACAGACTTCGAGCCCGCGGTCACCATCATCACAATCATCGTTACCCGCTTCACAAGCATCGTCGGGAGCAACAACGCCAGAGCCATCTTCATGTGATGAAATTGACTGCACAAGTGACAAGAGCCCCGTATGCGGCTCCGACGGCAACACATACATCAACAAGTGCCAGTTGAAGCGCGCACAGTGCTCGGACTCGAAGCTCACACTCGTGGCCACAGATTCATGCTCATCGATTGCAAGCGTTTCTTCGGTTGGAAAAGAAGCGGACGATGGAGACTTTCATGGAAGCAGCAGCTCGGCGTCGCTGGAGTTGTTGTCATCTTCATCATCCTCATCCTCTTTGCTGTTATCTTCATCAGCATCGAGTGGCATCAGTTCGACTTCATCGAGGGGCATTGCTTCGGCCTCATCGAGTGGCTCAGGTGCGTCTTCATCAACTGACAAAGTTTCCCCCTCACTGACTGGAACCTCTCCATCCTCGTCGATATCTTCATCTTCGTCCACTTCATCAGCATCGAAATCGCCATCAGTTGCTCATGCTGGAGTTTCCAAGCTCTTGCTCGGGGTACTCGTACTGTTTCTCTTGTAGCATAGTTATTGGCACCAGGCATATGATGATTCCTGATTGACGCGTTTGCTTGAACACATGGGTCTTCGTTGTCGTTCTGTAGCCATCCACTTTCTAGGTTCCTTTGTCGCCCAATTGCGCTAAACATGCCACGGTTGCGACGCATGATGTGTGACTAGATACTGTACCGGTGCACATGTATTAGATTGTGCGTTTGCTGTTCACCATCTGAGCGCAAGCGCAAAGCATTGCTAGGTTCTGATATCCAAACATTCAAACATGTCCGGCAAGGGAGGCCAGGCAAAAATTCCCTCCCATTTACTCATTTGCTTCTAAGCGAGTAAATTATCATGCGAGCCAAATCTTTTCTCCATGTGTTTGCAGCGATAGCTGTGGCGACTGTTGTCACCACATTTGCGCCGACGATGGCATCAGAAACTGCGTCTACGTCTTCGTCTTCGTGGGTACCATCGTTTTCAGCATCATTGGCATCGTCGTCTTCATCGGAAACATCTTCTGCATTGTGGGCACCGGTATCTACATCAGCACCTTCCTTCGCATCGCTATCGGATTCATCTTCACTGGCATCATCGACGGCGGAAGCAGGATCATTGCCATCTTCATCGTCCTCGTCGGCAACTTCATTAACATCTTCAGCGACTTCATCGTCATCTTCATCAGCGGTGTCAGGGACAGCTTCGTCAGCGACATCAGGGCCTGCTTCATCATTGTCATCGTCTTCGTCGTCATCGTCATCGTCGGCAACAGGATCAGGGTCGGCTCCAGCGCCACCGACAAATCCAATGTGCGAGCCTGACTTCGTTTGTCCAGATTACGACAATGTCGTCTGCGGCGCAGACGGAATCTCATACGCGAACGACTGCGCTTTAGTGGTGGCGATGTGCAAGTATCCGGGCCTTTTCAAGGTCTCGGACGGTAAATGCCCATCTGGCACGGACCCAATTCCGACGTGTGAGCCCGGAATCTCGTGTTCCCCAGATGAAACATACCCCATCTGCAGCTCGGACGGCATCACATATCCCAACCAGTGTTCTCTCCGACTCGCAATGTGCAGCAACCCGTCGCTCAAGTATGTGAATGATGGCGAATGCGATGGTGTGCCAAATCCGCCTTCATCTTCTTCATCTTCATCTTCATCTTCATCTTCATCTTCATCTTCATCTTCATCTTCATCTTCATCTTCATCTTCATCTTCATCTTCATCTTCATCTTCATCTTCATCTTCATCTTCATCTTCATCTT
>JAASGX010000764.1:0-14186 GCA_023334415.1 Phytopythium chamaehyphon | reverse complement strand
GTGGCATGTTGATGGCGCGTTTGGCTGATCTACTGGCCTATATGAGTGGAGCCTGAAGGCCGCTTGTGTAGGACGGGCCTGGCATGCCAGCAATCCCAGACGGGTGCAACCAACCCAAATCTAATGTATCAATAAACAAACTGCAATCCGTTCTTGATAAAGCAAAATTCCTAAGAGTAGATTTTGTTAGCTCTTCCGTGTTACCTCCATGGCATTTGCTCGTTGCGTGTGTGTTCCTGTCCATGCTCCTCGACTCGATTGTCATGTTCCAGTTGCGCTGTGCTTGCTTCATGATACGTTCCTGGACAATTGCGGTCGCTCGCGGTGGTCGGAATCGATATTACTCTCATTTATCTACAAACGTCTCCGTCGCCGCACAATCCAACGGCACGAACGAACGCGCACACTCAATCGGTAAGGTCCTTGCTGGCTGCGTTGGCTTGCATCACTGCTGCGACTGGACATACTGGGGCTGCTGCTGTTGCTGCGGCTGCGGGGACGCCTGTGGGAACGAGTAGGGTGCTGTGCGAGCAGGCTGCTGGCATTCGCACGCGCGGCCGAGCTCGAGCTGGCCCTTGCCCGAACACCGAAAGCACTTGGTGAGCACCTTGGAGCCGAAGGACGTGCGCCAGTGCGGCGGCCAGGTCTTGTCGATCGACGGGCGCGCGCAGAGGCGCATGTAGAAGGTGGCGAGGCGCGGGTAGAGCCCGTCTAGCTGTAGGCCGCAGCGCACGGCGTAGGCGATGTTGGTGAAGAGCACGAAGTCGCAGAGGAAGGGCGTGTCGGCGTCGGCGAGGAACTGGTGTCCGTCGAGGTATGCCTCCCACAGGCGCAGCTCGTTCTCGACCGTGGCCCACTTGGCATCCACGAGCGCAGGGTTGCGCTTCTCGGGCGGGAACCGCCGCAGGTAGACGACGAGGTCTCCGACGACCGAGAGGATCTCGTTGGACTCGTGCAGTCGCGACTGCGCGACGGCGAAGCGCGGGAGCTCGCGCGGCATGCAGGCGGGGGCCGGATACTTGCGCTCGAGGAACTCGAGGATGGCGCTGGACTCGTAGATGACGGCGCGGAAGGGGCTCAGGCGCGAGAGCGAGGAGGCGACGCCCGAGTCGTCGCCGCCACCGGGGCTATCGCCGCGCTCGCTCTCGGTCGCGGCGCCGTCCACGGGCTCGACGAGCACGGGGATGCGCATGCGCGGGTTCAGCGAGCGGAAGAAGGGCGACTTGAGCACGCCGCTGGAGAAGCTCACACACACGCCGCGGTACGGCAGCCGCTTCTCCTCGAGCGCGATCAGGATGCGCCACGCTGGGCCAGGCACATGACGTAGCTAGTTAGTGGAGCTGGTTTCTTTTGGCGAGAGAGGGCAGAGTACACACGCACCCTGAGGGCTGCCCGAGCCCCAGTAGACCACGCGCTCGTGCGGCAGCGGCGCCAGGCGCGCCAGCTCCTCCTCGGAGCTCACGAGGCCGTTGCCCCCGCCAGAGGAGCCCGCCGACGTCATGGAGCGAGGCGGAAGGCACGGCCTTAGCTTGGCTTGATGTGTTGTGGCAATGGCGGTGAGAACGCCGCACGCCTCTCATATCCTATAACCCTGCGAAAGAGTGGGAGGTGTAATATTAAGTGACGAAGGATAGCCAATCGCAACGCGGCATTTGGGTGACGTGGCGCGGGCAGGTCGTCTCACTGTCTGGTGTGGCGTACATCGAGTCCAAGTTGAAGCTCGCCGGCACACTATGGGTACGTGTGGCGGGTCGCCGACGAGTGTGGCTACAGGCATCAGAAGCCGCCAGCACGGGCGGTTTGATGAGCGATCGGCTTGGCGGCTTTGAACCTCGGCTGGGGCGGGCGCGCCCCAGCCACGACCCGCTCTACCAATCACACACCGAGATGCTCGCGTGTCGGCAAAAATCCGCGTGACGTTGTCGAGGTTCGGGGTATCAAGCGATGTGGCCCACATCAGCGAAACCATGCGGAACCGCTTCAACATGAGCATGAAGGATTGGCGTCTTGGCGCAGCACTAATCAATCGATCCCTAGCTAATAACCCAGTGAGCGTGGGCCACCGCCAATCTTCTCAATCTCAAGAGCTGGCGCGGAGTTTGTTTTCCGCTTCACGCCAATGCTAAGATTGTATGGATCGATAGGTAAGTTTGTTCCGCCGTTGCTTTTAGGGGCGATGTCAGCAGTTTCTGAAGATCGCGTTGATATCTGGAGGAGCAATCGGATGGAGTGGGGAAATCAGTTTTTTCATGTTCATTGAGCTTATTGACAAGACATTCATCCTCAATCGATATGCTGCACGTTCGCTTCGGGTCAACGCTCAAGGCAAAGCGAAGTCCGTGATTCACATGTTCATTGGAGAGCCAAAGATTCTGGTGCCGGTCAACGATGAAAAGGTGAACGAAGACTTCTTCGATCGGTTCTCCCAACTACGGTCATTCAAGACCAATGGTCTCCGTGACTCTGGGTGTGACTGCATTTGAAGTTCATCACCGAAGCACAGCATTTACTGACACAACTGTTTCTTGATTGAGCACTCTTCGAGGCGCAGTAAGGAAGAGACGTACACACACTATCGACCTGGTTTGTAGACTCGAAGCCTGTCAATACTAACACCACATAACGTCTCGAATAGAAAAAAAACTCAATCAAGCTCTCAAACGTTCATATTTCACGTATTACAGAGCAGTGAGGGCAGCAAGCAGCAAGCAAGGCCCTGGTACCATCAGACGTTGAGCTTAAAGCAGCTCGAGCTTGCGGAGCACTCCCTGGGCTCGGCGCAATGTCAGCTCCTTCTCTTTCTCCGTGTTGACAACAGCACACTCTGCCACCGCCCCGAGCTCCGGCACACTCCATCCACTCTCCATTTTTTCATACACGTTCCACGTTGCGTCCGAAATGTCGTTCTTTCGCGCGAGCAATCGGCCTTTGACGATTTCTCGATCACACTCGCACAAAATCATCGCGATCAGAGCACCTTCACTGTGGGCCGCTTCGATGAAACGCTGGCGCTGCGCTTCGTCGCGGAAGGTTGCATCGACTACTACGCGCTCGCCTTCGCGCAATAGCCCAACGCACCGGATCAGGATTTCGTTGTACGTGCGCTTCGTCATCTGGGGCGAGTACAGGCCCTCTTCAAAGCTCCCATGGCGAACATTCGAATGGCTCACTGGGGCGTCAAGCTCATCAGCGCTGCTTGGTTCTGGCTCGTTTGCCGAAAATGTAGACGCGTCTCCAGCTTCAGAGGCGAGCTGCTTTGCTAGCTCTTTGCGGATCGCGTCAGCACGCAACCAAGTCATGGTCGACTCGTCACCCGCCAGCATTTTGGCTAGATTGGACTTGCCACTTGCCGGAAGGCCACCCACAAGCACCATGCACGGACGCTGCTCCGGTGGCGAAAGCAGCTCGAGCGCGACAAGCCAGTAGCAGCGCGCCGTTTTCTGCTCTCTTGCTCGCTCGACAGCAGAGACAGTCGGGTCGACAACGCGGAAGCCGTGCACCTTGGCTCGCACCACTGCGCGGTACGCCGCGTAGAAGAGGAAGAGTTTTTTGTTGGCAGGCGTGTCCTGCACGGCCATCGTCAAGTACTCGGTCATGAGCTGTCGCGCGAGGTCGGGCCGTCCCTTGCGCCAAATGTCCATCATGACGAACGCCACGTCTGCTAGCGGGTCGCCGTACCGGAACTGCTCGTTGAACTCGATGCAGTCCAAGATGACGAATTTGTCGTGCGCGAATGGGTCTGCATCGTTTTCGAACGCTTCAGCACGAGTCTTGTTGCCGTCGTTGTCGTCGTCGTTCGGCAGCAGATAGATGTGCTCCAGCCGCAGGTCGCCGTGGCTGTCGCACGTGTAGCCGTTCTCGACGCGACTCTCAATGGTTGGCGCCAGCGCCTTGAGCTGTGCGTACGTCTGGTCCTTGACGCGCTGGTACACGGTGGTCGAGACCGTCGCGCCCACGTGGGTCTGCGTCTGCTCGAAGTTCTCGTCGATGTTGTGCCGCACGACGCGCTCCTTGCCGAACTCGTCGATCTTGGGTCCGCGCCGCGCGTGCGCGTGGAAATCCACGAGCTTGCGTGCCACGCGCGTCACGATGGCAGGCGAGAGCAGCCCCTCGTCCATGATGTGTAGCAGCGTGCGCTCGTCGGGCAGGCGCACCATGTGCACGGCCCACTCGACGATCTCCCCCAGGTCGTCGCTGAGCCAGTAGTCGAGCTTGTCGTTCTTCTCGGGCGTCCAGAAGTCGTCGCAGCGCACGCTGATCTCGCGCGTGTCGCGGCGCATCGAGATGGGCACGACACCCGCGTAGACACTGGGCGCGAGCCGCTGGTTGAGCTGCACCTCGGCGTAGCAGGCCTGGAAGCGCTTGTAGAGCGTCGAGAAGTCCACGAAGCCGAAGTCCACGGGCTTCTTGACCTTGTACACGCGACTGGGCAGCAGCAGCACCAGCGACAGGTGCGTGTGCACGGCCGCGAGCGGCTCGGGCGCCTCGCGGCCGTCGGGAAAGGCTTCGCGCTCGCCCTCGCGCGTCAGGAACTTGTACGTCGCGGGCTCGCGCAGCGCGCGCTCCAGCTCCGCGAGCGGCAGCTCCAGCGGCGGTGCCTGCTTGTGCTTGGGGCGGCGCGGCTCCATGGCGGATGGTGGGCTTGGGCTTGGGCTTGGGCTTAGGCTTGGGCTTCTGTGGAGGATCGGTGAATGGCCTCGGGAGGTGGGGAGTGATGCCCTTCAAGTGCATCATAGACCCGGCGCCTCTCCGCAGAACACGCAGTTTACTACGGTCGAGAGGAAGAGTCGTGCGACTTAAATAGGGAATAGTATCTTGAAGAGAAGCGGGGTGTTAAGCGGGCAGTTTGGGGAGGACGTGGCAGGAATCTGGTCGAGACATGTGCGTGGCGTACACGATGCACCCTTTTCTTTGGTTATCAACGCGATGCGAATGCTCAGTGATCAGGCAGGTCTCTCGGGAGCAAGAGCTAGCGGCCACGGCCCGCGATTCCCAGTCTCCATCGAGTCGGCCATTCTGCTGTCAATTTCCTTTCGTCGAAAATGCTGCCCACAGCAAGCCAGAGAATTCTGGTCGACAATGTTTCCGTAATTGCTGATCGACTACAGCGCATCAATGCGTCGATCGCTTCGCTCATGCAGGCCTATGGTGAGTGATTCCCCTCTCCGCAATGTCACAGCTGTAAACCAATTGTTTCCCACTTGGGACCGACCAGGTTGTAGTGTGCATGGATAGATTCCGCTATCGGGTCGTTTGGTTGTACGCTGGACCATGTTGGTGAATCTACTTCACAGTCAAAGGGTTTCCTGCATGCATTTTCAGCCACCGCAGTTACAGCAAATAGAGCAATCCGAGCGCTTGTGCTGCTGGAGCCGACTCAAGCACGTTCTGCAGTCGAGCGAGTCCACGATGCCCGTGCAGCTAGCATAGTGCTCGATCCGGATTCGTATTCGCTCACCCAATAATCAGGGCCGATTACGTCTCTGTTTATGCCGGACAGCGCGTGCGTTCCGCGCGTTGATTGGGCGAAAGCGCCTCCCACCATGTCGCCCCTCCTTTCGCGCGCGTCATCCCTCCCGGTAGCTTTGAGCCGCTCGTTTGTTTGACACTTTGGATTCCGCTGGCGACGACTGCGATCTCCTTCCCCTGACGCCAAGGCCAAGGCTTCCTCCTCTCCCTCCTCTTTCCCCTCCTCCTACAACAAAGATGGCGCTGGCGATGACGATGAAGCGCGCGGCGGGCGCGGCCGCGGCCTCAGCCAAGCAGGCGACGCGCGGCATCGCGACGGTCAAGCTGCCGGACCTGGCGTACGACTTCGGGGCGTTGGAGCCGGCCATCTCGGGCGAGATCATGCAGCTGCACCACCAAAAGCACCACAACACGTACGTGACCAACTACAACGTGGCGCTGGAGCAGTACGCCGAGGCCGAGGTCAAGGGCGACCACGCCAAGATGATCGCGCTGCAGCCGGCGCTGCGCTTCAACGGCGGCGGCCACGTCAACCACTCCATCTTCTGGACCAACCTGGCGCCCACCAGCCAGGGCGGCGGCGGCGAGCCCGAGGGAGAGCTTGCGCAGGCCATCGAGGCTGAGTTCGGCAGCTTTGAGGGCTTCAAGAAGACCATGGCCGCCAAGTCGGCCGCCGTGCAGGGCTCGGGCTGGGGCTGGCTCGGCTACAACAAGGAGACCAAGCGCGTGGGCATCGTCACGTGCGCCAACCAGGACCCGTGCTCCACCACGGGCCACGTCCCGCTGCTCGGGTGCGTCTCCCGCTCTTGATGCTACTTACTTGTGTACCACCGACGGAAAGAACCAACTAACGCCTGTTGTTTGCCACTGCCCAACCACAGCATTGACGTCTGGGAGCACGCGTACTACCTGCAGTACAAGAACGTGCGCCCCGACTACCTGAGCGCCATCTGGCAGGTCGTCAACTGGAAGAACGTCGAGGAGCGCTTCCTCGTCGCCAAGCAGTAGGCGCCTCGGCCCCGAGTCGTCGCGAGTAGGCTGCGCTCGGCTCCGCTTCTATCGCCGAGCCCTCACACGCCCTCCGTTAACTGCAGTAAATGCCACCACCGTAGCAAAAATGCCACCACCGTAGCAAAAATGCCACCACCGTAGCAAACTGCTCCATTCATTCCGAGTAGTATCCTATGTAAATCCGCTGGCACTTCAACCTCCCGCTGGCGCGACCTTCGCGCGACCTCCGCTCACGCCGACCTTCTGGCCGATATTCGATAGACACAAGATGGAGGCGCCAGCGCTGGAGCGCACGTTCCGCGGGCACCGCGCGGCCGTGGCGGGCGTGAGCTTCCACCCGAGCGGGCAGCAGCTGGCGTCGGCCTCTCTGGACGGCGGCGTGACACTCTGGAACTTCCGGCCGAACCTGCGCGCCTTCCGGTACGCGGGCCACAGCGCGGCGGCGCTCTGCGTGGCCTTCTCTCCGTCGGGCGACGCGCTGGCGTCGGGCTCGCAGGACCGCACGGTTCGGCTGTGGACGCCGACGGTCAAGGGCGAGTCGGTGGCCATCAAGGCGCACGCGGGCGCCGTGCGCAGCGTGAGCTTCTCGCCCTCGGGCCGCGAGCTGCTCACGGCTTCGGATGACATGGCCGTCAAGGTCTGGGCGCTGCCCACGCGCAGGTTCCAGTGCTCGCTCACGGGTCACAGCAACTGGGTGCGCAGCGCGCGCTTCAGCGCCGACGCGAGGCTTATCGTCTCCGGCAGCGACGACAAGACCGTCAAGGTCTGGGACACGGAGCAGCGCCGCTGCCTCCTCACCTTCCTAGAGCACTCGGGCATCGTCAACGGCGTCGCCTTCCACCCGCGAGACGCCCCGCCCGTCGTCGCCTCCTGCAGCTACGACCGCAGCGTCAACCTCTGGGACTGCCGCGCGGGCAGGCTCGTGCAGCACTACAAGGCGCACGACGCCAACGTCACCAGCGTCGCCTTCCACCCCACGGGCAGCTACCTCGTCTCGACCTCCAACGATGGCACGCTCAAGCTATGGGACGTGCGCGAGGGACAGGTGCTCTACACGCTGCACGGCCACGATGGAGCCGTCACCAGCGCAGACTTCTCGCCGGACTGCACGATGCTCGCCTCCGGAGGCGTCGACACGCTCGTCATGGTATGGGACGCCGACCTCGACAAGTGCTTGCAGGTCGACCGGTCCCCTGCCAAGGCACACTCTAGCTCCGCGGGCAGCGTCAAAAACGGCAGTGGAGGGGGTAGCAACGTCGCCAATGGACACAGCAGGTCGGTCAAGAAGCCGACTGTCGTGACGACACCACATGAACATGAACACGGAGACCAGGACGAGCAAAGATTTTCGCGACCTTCGAGCGGAGGAAGGAGGAGCATGACAAGCGCGCCAGTGACTCCTACGACCTCGCTGCCTGCTCCAACACCACAGCAGAAGCCGCGGAATCCGTACACCGCGTCCAAGTATGATCCGTCGACGCCAAGGCAATCTGGGACCGGCGAGTCCGCACGCCCCGGATCAGCGCCAGCTCAGCTTCGAAGCAGGTTTGTTATCAACAATGTCGAGGGAGGCGAGACTCAACCAGTCTCGACTACAAGCCCGCTCGCGTCGTCGAATGGTGCGACGATCCCGCCTAATATGACGAGCACGCTGCAGCACATCGTGGGCCAACTGGAGATCATCACGCGCACGCTGTCGGTGCTGGAAGAGCGAATCTCGATTAACGAGGACCGCATTAGCGACATTGCCAAGGTACAGAAGGAGCTGCTGGTGCAGCGGCAGCAGCACCACCACCACCGCCGGTCATGAGGAGAGTCGTCCACGAGATGCACGATCACTATGAGGGAGCGGGCAGCTCCCACCTCCAAGTAGACAGCCAAGTAATATACCCCATGGACCGGAGCGAATCGTTCCGCTTGCATTGCCGCTGTCACTTGCCGTCGAGCGGGCGGTTGAATCCTCCTCGGCGGTTCATGTACTGCCGGTAGTCGCGCTTCTTCTCTTGGCGCAGCGCTCCGGCGGCGGCCCCCTTGGCGTTGTCCTCCACGGGCTTGCCCTTGGTCGAGTCGAAGCCGCCGAAGCCCATGAGCGCGCGCATCTGCTCTTCCTCGCTCAGCTGCGCCAGTGGGTTTGGCGCCTCCACCTGCTCCTGCTCCTGCTCCCTGGACTCGCTACATCTGCTATGAGAACCGCGTTCGCCTGTTAACATGGCGACTGACTGCGCACCTGGCGCCGCGGGAGCGCGACGGAGAGCGCGACGGAGAGCGCGAGGCCGAGCGGCGGCGCCCACGGCTCCTGCTGCGGCGCGCGCGACGCCCAGAGCTGCGCGAGCGATCGCGCTCGCGGTTGTGGCGCGAGCGGCCGCGGTCTCGGCCTCGGCGGGACTTGGGAGACGCCGAGCGGGAGCGCGAGCGCGAGCGAGAGAACGAGCGGCGGCCGCGCGGCTTGTCGCGGCCTCGGGAGCGCGAGCGGCGGCGCATGGCGCGCCCGAGGCTGTCGACGGAAGTGCTGCGGCTGCGGCTGCGGGCCATGGGCTTGACGCTGACTGGCGCTGAGTATGAGAAGTCGGGAGTTAGACGGTGTCAGTACCCGAAACGCGACCACGAGCACGCTTGTGCTTCGAAGCATATCGTTTGAGTTATCCGAGGCGAGCGACTCGCTACTTTGCGGGGCCAAACAGGCCGCCGTCGGCGTCCCAGTCCGAGTCCGAGTCCGAGTCGGACTGCGCGGCGCGCATTCTAGCGGCGGGATTCGGGATCGGAGGGTGGACGGCGGATGTCGCGGGTACCGACGCGGCGCCGAACAGCGCAGGCGCCGTCGCTGGGGCGGCTGCGGTTGGCGCTGCAGCTGCAGCTGGAGCAGGAGCTGGTGTCGGTGCTGGAGTCGGCGCTGGCGCCTTGACTGGAGCCGGCTTCGCAGATGCTGCACCGAACAGGCCGCCATTGTCATCACTCCACGCATCGCTATCGTCGTCAGAGGATACCTGGCGGTTGATAAGGGGACGCTGAGGAGGAACAGCGGCCACAGGTGCAGGAGCAGCAACTGGGGCCGGGATCGTTGCTGGCCTGGGCGGCTGCACTACTGCTCGAGGCGGAGGAGCACCAAACAGGCCGCCGGCGTCCGACTCTCCATCGCTTGAGTCGCTAGGCATACTCAATTGTCGAGTTTGCGGTCTCGGGATCGCAGCAACCGGAGGAGGCTGGGCGACAGGAGTGGGCTTCGCCTTGACTGGCGCGCCAAACAGCCCGCCATCGTCATCGTCGTCGCTATCGTCGTCGCTGTACGTCTGAGTAAACACTGGTGATGGTCGAGTGGCAGGCTTGGGTGCTGCAGCAGGCGTGACTATAGGCGCGGCGGCTGGAGCTGGTTGAGCGGGCTTCTTGACTCCGAAGAGTCCGCCATCGTCGCTGTCATCACTGTCATCATCATTGTTGAATAGCGAGCCTTTTTGTGCTGTTTGGGACCGGACTGGTGGGACTGCTGCGGGCTTCGCCGAAGGGGTTGGTTTGGCACCAAACAAGCCCCCGCCATCGTCGTCATCATCGCTGCTATCGGAGAATGCTCGCTGTCGTGGTGGTACCACAACGGGAGCAGCAACTGGAGCAGGTGTCGGCTTTTTCGGTGCCGCACCAAAAAGTCCTCCATCTTCGTCATCATCACTACTGTCGTCGGAGAGACTTGGCCTTTGAGGTCGTGCTTGAGGCGGAGGAAGCATAGGAACGCTTGTGGGGATAGGCGTTTGCTTCGTCTCAGCCTTCGCACTCGGTCCTCGTCCAAACAATCCACTGACAGTTGACTCGTTGTCGCTATCACTTGCAGAAAAGTAGCTCTTCTTTGCCTCGGGTTGTGATTGTTTGACTTCTCCCATAGGAGGTAGTCGGAATCCTTGCGGTGGTGGTGTCTTCGCACTGTCTGGCTTCGCAGCCGCGCCAAACAGCCCAGATTCGCCATCGTCGTCCGACGACGAGTCAAAAGAATCCGACCGTCGAATGGACAAACGCTTGCTGCTTGCTCGTCGTTTTGGCGTGCTGCCAAACAGATTTTCGGTCCCAGCTTCTGATGGCGCCGTAGGTGGTGCCTGAGCCTGCTTCGATTCCTCGTCAGTTGCAAATACGCGCGGCTTCGCCTTTGGAGCTCCGCCAAACAGCCCGCTTTCGTCGTCATCATCATCAGAGCTGTCATCAAAGACCTGTCTCTTTGGCGCTTGGCGTGTCGGGGGAGCAGCATCTGGTGGCGCTGATGGCCTTGTGGTTGTTCGCTGCTTCGGTTTGTCATCGTCACTGTCACTCGTCCAGTCGCTGTCGCTTTCACTTTCATCGTCGTCATCTTCATCAAATACTGGGCGTCGACGCGAACTTTTTTGAGCAGGTAGGGGCGGGGGTGCCTGGTTGGGCGGTGGAGCGCGGCCAAACAGCCCACTTGTATCGCTTTCCATCGAATTCGCGCGCCCCCTGTTGTTGGTCGGCTGAGCGCTCATCACAGAGGACTCCTCCGAGTCCTCTGAATCTGCGCGCGTCTGTCGCGCCGAGCTGCGCTTCTGGCGCGGCGCGGACGACGCGGACGAGGCCGACTCGTCCGAGCTGCTGTAGGAGGACCCGTACTCCGAGTCACTCTCTCCGCTCGAGCTATCCGAGTCGTAGTCCGATTCCGGCGCGGCTCCGAGGCCCAGCGTCTCGTCCTCCAGGAACTCGCGCGTGCCGATGATGAAGGGCAGCGGGCGCTCGTTGTAGATGTCGAGCACCGTGTCGAACTGCGACGACGCGTCGCTGCGGTCGTCATCCTCGTCCATCATGGCGAAGAGTTTCATGGCCTCCATGCCCATGTCGAGCGCCGACCTGTACTTGCTGACGACGGTCTCGGCGGCCGCCTTGGTGTCCTTGGCGGCCGGTGCGTCGCTCTGTGCTGTCGCGCCCGCGTCCGCCTCTGGCTTGTCGTCTTTGGCCTCCGCGGCCGCGGGAGCGGCCTCCAGCCCGAACGCGTCCTCCTGCTCCTCGTCGTACACGCGGTTCTCGATGAACTGGTTGTTGGAGAGCATGAGGAACTGGTTGAACGTGTTGCGCAGCCGCACGTGCGCGCCGTCGGCCTCAGCCGCCACGTCGTGCAGCAGGTTCTCCAGGTGCTTGGTGCGCTCGAACAGGTCCGCCGAGTAGCTCTTGAGGAACGCGTGCAGCTCGTGGTCCGAGTGCAGCGTCCAGTGGTTCACCTCGCGCGCCAGGTCGCCCAGCGCCTTGCCCTCCGCGCCCTTCGCCTCGCTCGCGGCTTCGTCTCTGGCTCCGTCTCTGGCTCCGTCCTGCGGCTCGTCCTGTGGCTCGCTCGCCTCCGACGCAGCGGCGGTGGACGGAGGCGGCGGAGGCGGCGGAGGGGGCGGCGCCATCAGCGCCAGCACGCCGCTGTCGTCGCCAGGCGCGCCCAGCGCCAGCACCTCGGCCATGGTCGACGCCTGGCTCCTTGACTTGGGCCGAGTATGACTCCTGCCGAGCCCCCTTGTCGCCAGGTCGAGAAGATCAGTGCAACTTCGCACAACTTGCGCAGAGTATGCCGGACTTATAGTTGTTGCGCTTCGCTTCAAATCCGAGTTCTCGCGGTTCAAGAAGCATTCAAGCAAGCGACTTGCCATCACTGATCTGGTGACCAAAACAGTCGGGAGCTTCTCTACATTGAACGTGAGCTTCGCTTATCATCAGTGCAGACTGGAAGCGCACCTGCAGCAAGTCGATTTGGCATGCACCTCCTTGGATTTCCAGTAAACTTCATGAAATCGCAACGAGGTTCATGCCAAACTTCTTTGGTATCTGCGGCTGTTGCCGTCTCCTCTTTCGTAGTGGTGTCGGTGGAGTATTGCTTGAATCTATTGCTGCTTGCTATCACTAGCACTGGCAGCCCAGTGTTAGTGGGCTGGGCTAGGAATTTTGGTTGGACATGCAACTACAGTAGCTAATGGAACGCACTGGGGCGAGAGAGTTCGGAGTGGAAATTCGGCTTCAATCATGAATCTTGTCGACGAACCAACACATATTTGTGGTGTGCATATTACTGGACTGGTTTGAAATGCCAACGTTCAATTTTGGCAACGGACTCTTGCTTCGATGATACTTGTCCGAGCAATCGACACCGACACGGCGCCAGGCGTAAATTCGTAGCAACAAATCTACTCACGAAATCATAAGCCTGGCCAATTGGCTAATGCAGAGTCAATGCCGAAGGTCGGGTACCTTCGGGTCTTTGCGGAGTGGGGAATTCTTCTCGGCTCACACACATACGCCTTGAAAGTGTTGTGTATAGGCTTCGCTGTTGCTTTGAAGACCAAGGCACAAACATCACACCACAATTTTTTGAAACTAAAACCTAATACTTCGATACAGCACTTGCTACAGAAATCCAGTCTGGACCATTTCCTTCAACCGCGAAGCCGGCGGCGCGTGTGGCCGTTCAGCATGTTGGTGCAGTAGTTCTTGGCGTAAGAGTTGATGGGACTCGCACACAGCGCCTCCAAGTCAGCTGTGGTCTGCACGCTCACTGCAGCTGCCTCGAGATTTGCGATAGCCGTCGAGATGCTCGCGTTGGCTGCAGCCTGGACCGATGCAGCAGCTGCCATTACGCCTTGCTCCTCGAGGCTCCGTGAAGTCGCCCCGTCAGCAGGAAGACTAGCAACCAGCTGCGCCATTGCCACGTAAAGCGACAGCACCTGCGTGTGCAACGTCGTGCCGACGATGGCGAGGTGGTCCATGCGGTTGAGCTGCGTCATCTTGTTCCACTTGCCCTTGACGGACGTGCCGCTGAATGTGACCGCCGACCCGACCGAGTCCTGCGCCATTGAGATGGTGTTCACCACGCCGTCGTTCGGCTGCCAATCCGTGCTCAGCTTCAGGGAGTCGGGTGCGTAGCGCCCACCCAGGAAAATGGCGAGCGGGTCGAGCGGCAGCAGCATCGTGAGGATGTTCGGCAGCGAGATCTTGCGGAACAGCAAGTCGATGGTGGAGTACGTGTCGATGGTCGAATAGCTGTAGTAGTAGACGTCCGAGAGCGTCTTCACCCACGTGCTCTCCTCCTTGGCGCCAGCCGTCGACAAACTCCAAAGACACACGTCCTTGAACCCCGGCTTGAAGATGCTGCTCGTGAACACGCGCTTGATGTAGTCGGTCACCGTTTCGGTGCTCTTCTTGGCCGCGATCCCCCACTGGTCCAGCTTGGCGTCATAGACGGCGGTCGTAGACGAACCAGCGACGCCGACAACACTCAACACCGAAGCGAGTAGAGACTTGACCGTGTCGCCGATCTCCGAGATCCCGTCGGCGAGTGTCGTGCCCTGGTTCGGTGTCGAGATCGTCGTGATCGAGTGCACCCAGCTCTTGCCACCAGCGAACAGCGGACTCGACGACCCCGTCTCGACCACTGGCGCGCCAGTCGTACCCTTCTCCAGCATGTGCGCCAGCATGCGGATGGTCTGTCCGCCCATCGAGTGGCCGATGAGGTGGATCTTGTTGACCTTGCCATTGACGGTGTTCCCCCAGTCTGGGTAGAGCCCAGTGTAGTTGCGTCCGTAGCGCGCATGTCCGTACTTGGTGGAGTGCGTGAGTCCGTAGTCGACCTGTCCTCCTTTGATCTGGGCGTAGAGCTCGCAGGCTCTGTCCCAGTTGCTGGAGAAGGGTCCGACAGCGGCGGTGTAGACGGTGTATCCCTTGGCCTTGAGCTGCTCCTGCAGGTC
>JAASGX010000763.1:0-14230 GCA_023334415.1 Phytopythium chamaehyphon | reverse complement strand
GCTGCGACGTGTGCTCCAAGACCTCGGGTTGCGTGGCGTACACTTTCGTGAACGACAACCCAGGCAGCACGGCGTGCTACCTGAAGAGCAGCACGGCTGGCAGCACGCGCAAGGTCGGTGCTGTTTCTGGTGTTGTGAGCATCGCCGTGTAGGATGGTTCGAGATGGTTTTGATCAGGCCCAATCGCGAGGTAATTGGGCTACATCTCACGCGCTACGCGATGGTTCATGCCTTTTGGTGCTCACAATTTTTGTAGTTGTTGAGCATTATGCATGTTAACACGATTTGATTGGATCGTTGCTAAGACGGTGGCAAGCTTGCCTTACATCTTGCGGTAGGTAATACTCTACTCTGCAACGTATCCGGCGTAGGACGGGTAAGTGGCGAAGTCCCACACGGTGCTGTTCTGCAGCAGGTCGTAGTCAAAACCGTCTGCACCGCCGCTGACGTAGAAGAACTTGGTCACTGGAGCTGCGGCGTAGTAGGTGAAGTTGGTGCCGGCCGGAACAAACAAAACGTCGCCCTGGATCAGCGCTGCTGTCTCACCCTCGACCTCAACCACGAGCTGGCCTTCCTCCAGTTGGAAAGCGAGCGATTGCTTTGGGGCGACGGTGTTCGCGGTCTCGTTGGGGAGCAACGGTGACATGGTGATAGTGCCGAGCGTAAAGTTGCCGTCACTCTGGACACCTGTCTGGAGCGGAGCAATGATCTTGTAGCCGTTCTCGTAGTTGAGGTACTTCTGCGCATAGTTCTTGGCAACGAAGTAGGGTGTATGCGAGTCCTTGGCTAGTTCGTTTGTGCCGTTGTGCCAGTTGCCGCTACCTCCAGTGCCGTTGACTGTGTCGTAGCGCTCGGCCCAGTCAAGTTGCGCGTACACATCGTACGACTCGAGGGCCGAGATGGTGGAGGCGCTGGCTCCGGCACCAGCAGCCGAGTCGGATGCAGCAGGCACGAACGACGCGAGAGTGCTGGAGTTGTATTTGGAGTCTGCAATATCAATAAAGAGCTTCTCGAAGCCACCAGGCTGGATCACGCCGGTCATCTGCGTGTCGGGATCCAGCACTTGATATGTGTGGTACGTGTCGTGGGGCACTGCACCGTAGTCGCCTTGAGTAAGCACGCGCGTCTGCTGCTCCGCTTCGTAGCCGTATGGCTGCGCCCAGAGCTGGAAGCGGCCGCGCGTGCAGTAAAAGTTCTCGTAGTGCGCTTTGTGGATGTGCGGGAGCACGCCGAGCGACGTCGAGTCTGGGGCGTTCGTCTGCAGCAGCGTGAAAGCCCCGCCCGAGGAGTTTCCCGTCACAGAGAAGCGGTAGATCTGCTGTCCGACAGCCACCGCCTGCCCGTAGTTCTTTGGCAGCACGTATGGGCGGACGTCCTGAGGGGCTTCCTCAACGATGAGCGATCCAGCAGCGACGGCGGCCAGCGCGACCAGTTGAAGCAGCGTCGAAGCAGTCTTCATCTTGAATTGCGAGACGAGGGTTGAGACGAGTGATGTGTGCCACGAGCGAAATCGGGGAATGTCAATTGGGAGCTTGATCGGCCGTCGAAGGCGAGCCCTGCTGGAGTATTGCACAGCAGTGTGGTCGCTAGGAGGGCTCACTTGATCACGACCTCGCGGTCCACGCGTGTCCAGTCCTATCCTATCCGAGCCTTTTGTAAAACGAGGCGGGCAAGCGACCCCCAGGAACAAGCAGCTACTCACGCTGCAGGCAAGCGCATGAGATTGTGCGTTGATGCAGGTGAGGGGGCTGGATCTCCGAAGGTTTAGCACCCTTGTATGCGCGGTACGTACATTCGTGTAAAACTGAAGTATCTTTTACGCACAGCAAACAAGCCAGATGCACATCAGCCGCAGCCAATGATTGCGCTCGACCCCGGAATTATCTGCCCAATCACAACGGGCTATAGGGTTCGCAATTAGGTTGAATCAGTAGATAATAATACAGCGATGGGCATGGAATGATTTAAGATCGCAGTTTGTGTTGAAGTTGAAAGCATAATCTCGTTCGTGATTATGCTACACTTGGACACGAGTAAAGTACTCGACTTCAAGCAGTGTGAGGCTGCTTCCAGTCGGCAAGTCTGCAAACGGCAGAGTGAGCTGGCGCAACCCTTCTGGCAGGAACACAGACATTCAGCTCTCCTCGAGAAATTGAGTTTGGCTGTGAGTGTTAGAGCTGCCGTCGCTCAAGAGGCTCTCGATCGGAGTCTTTACCTCTTGTTACTTGAATTCAGGCATGAGGCGATCGTTTCGTCGGTGGTGCGTGGTTCTGATCTGCTGACCGGCGATGGTCATGATGACTCTTTCCAGGTGACTTGCGAAGCTCCTGTCTGAGGGGATCGAACCCTAGGGTCGTAGTCATGAACAGAACCCAGTGGGAACAAAATTCTTTCTCTTTTGCACCCGTGGGAGCGCATATAATGGAACTGGGCGATCAACAGATGCAGCGGGTATGAGACTTCAAATTACGATGAAACCGAGAAACAAACTACCAGTACAGTCCACGGGCATTGTGAGTGCATGATGATCGCTCAAAATGCAGCTTGCGCACCCGAGCGGCGACGAAGATCCTCGGTGATCAGCTGCGACTGCAACGCTTGCTCGTATGCTCGCGAATTTGAGCTCAGCCTTTGCATCAGAAACTGCTGCGCATACGAGAGGTCCGCGGAATTTGCCTCGAAGTCGTCGTCAGTTTCGGCATTGACCTGGTAGCGGACGTGAACGACGGATCCATTGCGCTGGCCGTAATTGGCGCGTGAAATTGTGGTCCATACGCGGTCTCGAAAACGAAGACTGTTTGTCGGAAGCAGCATGAGATCCGTGCGAATGATCACAACGCGGTCCTTTTCAACATATTTCCGCATGAACTGCAGTCCGTTGACTTGGAAGTTCATGTCTGTGTCTCGCACGAGCATGACAAAGTTCTTCTCGATCGCCTCATTGTTGACGCGACGGAACTGTAGCCAACATTTTAGCAGTATGGTTAGAACATTGCATTCGATGCCGCATCGCCAGTCAATCGATAGATACGTACGAAGTTGTACGCCTTGTCGGGGTACACCCGCTTTGTCGTCATGTTTGTCCAGAGCATGTCTGCCGTCTCCTCCATGCTGCAGCCGAGCGGTGTCGTCGTCACCACTTGTATCGTTTGGCCGTGTGCTGGTGTCCGGAGCAGCTCGGTCGTGGACGACACTGTGCTGGGCGGGGAGTCCGCCACGGGTCGCTCCATGCTGATGTACATCGCTTCCACTTGTTTTTCCAGCATATCAATGACCGACGGAGCGCAGTCCACCTGGACTGGCGTGCGGTACAGGGGCTTTTCGTCGAGTATAGAGCCCATATCCTGCGTGCGAAAAAGGAGTGATCGCAATTAGTGCAAGCATTTTCCATTGGGCGCGCCCGCGCGCTCCGCACCTGGAGCACCGAACGCTTGCCGACGAGCCCCTGCAGCGCGTCGTTGACCTCCTGCTGGTTGGCCAGCACGGCCTTGAGCTTCCGGTTGGTGATCTCCGCTCGGTGGCGCTCTCTGGCCTGCAGGATCGCGAGCTCCTGCCACACCGACCGCGCGGGGCCCGCCCTCCGCTTGGCACCGACCACGCTCTGCGCTGCGCTCTGGGCCGCTGCGCCGGCCGCGTGCACGCGCTTGAGCTGCCGCAGCTGCTGCTCGAGCGCCGCCGACTCGTCGCGCAGCGCCTGGATCTCCTCGCGCTTGCGCCGCTGCAGCGCCGTGGACGACGTCGCCGGGTTCCGTTTCTTCTTCTTCTTCTTCACTTGCTGCTGCTGCGGGGCCGCGGGCCCCTGGCCAATCGAGTCGCTCGAGCCGCTGGACGGCGAGCCGGCGGAAGAAGACGAGCGCTCGCTCTCGCTCGGCGACCGCGGCGACTCGCCGCTCGACGCGCCGTGAGCCGGGGAGCGCACCGGCTCCGCCCGTGGCTCCGCGTCTTCCAGCGCCGGAGGAGGCGCGGGCGCGTCCAGAGTGTCGAGGAACGCGAGCAGCGAGCGCACGTCGCCCTCGTCCAACAGCTCCATGGTGGCCTCCTTCTGATCTGGTCCTGCGAGAAGTGGAGTCCGAGGCATGAATGTTGGTCGTGTCGGAGTGACGGTGGTGGCGGTACGTGGCGGCTACGGATGTTGACGGGCTTGGGCGGATTATGGTAGAGCGCGCGTTTCTGGCACACTCGCGATTGCAAGAGTCTGGCTCAGCAGTTCCTGACAAGAGTCTGGCTCAGCAGTTCCTGATGGGTTTCATCGATGTGCAGGCTGATCTGATTGTCGCGGCCTGACACAGATTGCTTTCGCGGTTGGTCACAGGCGCCTGAGCAATCATCAATGCACCGCCGCTGGAGCTCTGTTCCGCCGCTTCGGCTCGGGAGGGAGGCGGTGACTCGGTCGGAGGTGATCCCTTCCTGTTGGTTTGGGTGGTATCACGTACACGACACGAGCCACAAGCGTGCTGCCAGCGAGTATACGAAATGAGGCAGACAATGGGCTCAAGCACGACTCGCTGAAATGGCAATGCTCAGAATCTACTCTGTACTCAAAGGACGAACGCAAAATGGGATGGCAATTCACACGATCCCGCCGTGTTGACAACCGGATCGGTAACAAGCACTATATTCATGGCAAATTGCACAACGCTTCACTTGCAAATACATTAACACTCAATCGACACGAACGGGCTCAGCGGATCTGCACCGCACGCCCCGACTCCTCGACTGCCCTGACTCGCGCGAGTCGAATGGATTCTTCGAGCAGCGCATTTTGAACCGTCTGCGCAAACATGCGCATGCCGCCGATCAGCGTAGTAGTGACGAACTCGCGAAGGTGCTCGACGTCGGCAGGGTTGAAGCTGCCTCTCGACTCGGGCTCGACAAACACTCGGTAGCAAGTGCGCACAATCGATTTGTGCACGGGGTCGCTCGGATCGGGGGTAATCACCATCCACGTTCGGTCGCGGAACTTGACACCCGACGTCGGCAGCAACAAAAGGGAATTCCTCACGATGACCATGCGGTTGGGCTCGTCAAACTTGCGCACGTATTGAAGCCCATTCAGCGCAACTTTGCTGTTCACGTCGCGCAACGTCCACACAAAATTCTTTTCGGCCGAGTTGTCATCGGCACCTGGTTTCTGCAGTGCGTTCGACGGTCAGATACCAAGTGTGGGATCGGAATGTCAACAGATCAACGTACAATATCGTAGGACTTGTCGGGGTACTTGCGCCTCGAGTTCACCTCGCGCCAAATGAGGCCGCTCGTGTCCTCCACCGTGCAGTTCACGGGCGTAGTGGTGCGCAGATCGACGAAAGAACCCATGCCGGGCTTGTAGTTCGTCTCGGTGTAGCACGAGATCGAAACATTGCCCTCGACTGGGCGGAAGACCGATTCGGACTCGAGGTAGAGGCTGCGCATGGATTTCTCGAGCTCGGTCATGACGTTGACGCCAACGTACGCCGAGGATGGTGTTTCGTAGAGCGCCGGCTGATTGAACACGAGGTCTCGGCCCTGCATATCAAGTAGGCGTGGTGAGCACGCGCACCGCGAATCAGCATCAGCGTACAGTAAAATGAGCCGCACCGCAAGCGTCGACCGCTTCTGCAGGATGTGCTGTACGGCCTCGTTGAGCTTGGCCTGATTGGCCCAGACGGCCTTGAGCTTCCTGTTGGTGACCTCGGACCGCTGGCGCTCGCGGTACTGGATGACCGCGAGGTCCATCCACACGGACGAGGTGCGCTGCTTCTTGGCCAGCCGCGCCTCGTACTCGCTCCGCCGCTCGGGCCCCGAGACGAGCTGCTGGCTGCCTGCATCAGACTCGAGCGCCGCCGCGTCACCCAGCCGCACGGCGTGGCGCCGCTTGAGCTGCACCAGGTGCGCCTCCAGCTCGCCCACCTGCTCCTTGAGCGTCAGAATCTCCTGCTTGCGCCGCCGCTGCTGCTGCGTCGACGCGCTGGGCTTGCGCTTGACCGGCGCCTGCGCCTGCGCCGGCGTCGCGGCCGCAGGGAGGAGCCGGCGCTCGTCGTCGCTGCTGGTGCCGGTGGACGGCGAGGGCGACGCGCTCGAGTGCTCGCTGGACTCGCCGCACGTCTCGATGAACTCGAGCGCGGCCTCGAGCGTCAGCAGCTCGTCCTCGACGTCCAGGAAGCTCATTATCACGCGAAGCGTTTGCGAATGGTCTCCGTCCCCGCTCGAATCATCATGACCATCACTCGCGAAGGTCGGCATACAAATGCCAAGATAGAGTAAAAAACACGTGATTAAAACATAACCGTAATCAGTGAGTGACCGTCAACACGCGCTGCCGCCACATACCGCAGCAGCTTGAGCCAGACTGGAAGACTCTGCAAGGCTCAGCATGGGATCACCAGCCACCGCACGTCAGAGCTCGGATGGGCGGCCGAGGATTTGCAGGCCCACTTGATTGTCGCGGTGGCCGCGAGCGTGTGACACAGATTGCTCTCGAGGTTGGTCACAGGCGCCTGAGCAATCATCAGGTGACTCGATCGGAGGTGATCCCTTCCTGTTTGTTTGCTGACCTGGGTAGTACAGGTCACTTCCGATGTACGAGAGTATGAGCGCACTCAAATGACAATCTTCAAAAGTTACTACTGTATGTACAAGAACGCAATAAGGGGGTGGCCGCCGCAGTGCAGCCGACTACGTCAAGATCCAGTCGGGGAACGGGCTGGAAGCCTCTTCCAGCAGCCAGTTCTGTGTCGTTTGCATGTTTCGCCGAGTGAGTCGCCCGAGCGCAGTCATGACGAACGTGCACATGTCGGCGGCTTCTTCGGTCGGGGGAATGTCCGGCTCGCTCATCTTGGAGTGGATCCGGTAGCACGTCTGGACGATCGACTCGTGTCTCGGGTTCGTAGGTGAGGGCGACACCACGGTCCACGAATCCTCGCGCAGATACATGCTGGACACCGGCGGCTGCACGATTGCATACATGACGGTCACGAACCGCTTCGCCTCGTCGAACTTGCGGGCGTGGTGGCGAACGTTCAGCAACACGTCGCCGCCTTCGCGTTCCTCACGCCGGGCGATCGGCAAAAAGAATCGCTTGACATACGACTCCGAGCCGGTCGTCTGGAAATGAACCGATGCTCATGAGACGTCACGATACCTAGCAAAATGGACAACGAACAAAACGCCCTCACCTCGCTGAAGAAGCTGAGGTGCTGGTCCGGATTCGAGCACGTCTTGCGCCACACCCGCATCGCGGCTTGCGCCGCGCTGTGGTTGACCGGGGTCACCGTGCGCACTTCGACGTATTTACCCACCGCAGGGTCGTGCTTGGTCTCCATCGAGCACGAGACGGATTCGAGCCAATCTGGCGCGAGGCGATCGACGACGAGATCAACTTCGCGGTATAGCTGCGTGATCTCGCTCTCGATCTCTGCGTTCGGGATGCGGTACTCGACCGTTTCCGCCGGCCGTTCGCTCTCCCCGCCGTCCAGCAGAATTTCCAGGCCCTGCCACGGCACACGCAACATAGCAGGCATCCGTCAGTGGGAGGAGTCTTGAGTCCGACCAAGAGCGTGATAGTACTCACAGGGAACATGGCGCGCTTCTGCATGAGCCGCAGGATGGCCGAGTTGAGGTGCATCTGCTGGCTCATCAGCTGCTTGAGCTGTCGGTTCTTGAGCTCGGACCTGCGGCGCAGGCGGTACTGCGCGACGGCCGACTCGAGGAACTTGCTCTCGTCTTGGCCCTGGGCGGTCTCGGCGGGACCGAGGGGCCTGGGGACCTTGGCTTGGAGCGGTCCGGCGGCTCCCTCAGCCGCGACGAAGCTCTCCCAGAGGTCGCTGAGCCTCACGGCGGCCGGCAGCGCCCTCCTGTGGCCCGCGGCGCCGTCGGCCGCCCTGGGCTTGGGCAGCGGCCCCCAGCGCGCGCGCTGCAGGCGGCCCAGGTGGGCCTCCAGCTCCGTCACCTGCTCGCGCAGCGTCTGCACCTCGGCGCGCTTGCGGCGCTGCAGCATCGTCGTGTAGCTCGTGGCCTTCTGGCTCGAGCCCGGCTGCGCGTCCTCGCCGCTGCTCGAGTCGATGCTCCCGCGCTTGCGGCCGCTCGCTCTTCGCTGCTGCTCCTTCCCCTGCGCCGCCGGGTTCGCGGCCGTTGTTGGGGGATGAGAGCCGTCGTCCGCGTCCGCGTCCGCGTCCGCGTCCGCGTCGCTCGCGTCGATCGCGGCCACGTCGTACGTCTCGATGAAGGCCGCGAGCACTGACTCGAACGCCGCCGCCTCCTCCATGCCGATTGCCGACGCACGCATGGCCTCCTTCTCGCAATGGGATAAAATAATTGAATAACGGAGAGATATCATCTTTCGAGGGAATCCTTCAATCCGCAGCTCCAGCGCCTGGTGATCGTCTAGTAGACCTCGTGCCGCCTCTACTGCCGCTCTTGCCCTGCTACTGCGGCTCGAGCCCTGCTACTACTGCTACAGTACAGATGGCGCTCTCACGACCGCCCCCGGACGAGCCCATGCCCATGCCGCCGCTGGAGGACGCGAGCTCACGAGCGACGAGGAGCTGCACGACTTCGCCGACGTCGAAATCCGCGACGCCTTCTCGCCCGGCAAGGACCTGCTCATGCCCGAGCTGCTGGTGGCGCACGAGCCCTCGGCGCAGCTGCATGCATTCTTGGGCGCCGACGCCGCGCTCTTCATCGACGGCATGAGCAAGCAGGAGCTGCACACGGTCGACCTGGGGCGACGAGTCCGAGTCGCCAGGGAGCCGGGTCGACTCGCTGCTGACTCGTCGAGCTGGGCTCATCAACGAGTCGTTCATTGGTGGTGCTGTGCAGAGTGGACGGAATGCGCGCGGTACTAGTGGCTAGCAGCATCGCGAGCAGCGGATACAATCACAGCATGACCGTCGAGCGAGCACTACGGTTCGAACTCCAAAACAGCTCGCTGTCTCCGACCCAGGAATGGAACTCGTCGTCCCGACGAGTTCGTGGCAGAAGACCAGGACGGCGCGAGCGGGTACACGCGCAGCTATCACGCCGACGGCAAAGAGCTGCGAAAACTCGTGTCATTTACGCGGAGGTGCTCGGTTGTTGAGGACGGGCGGGAGCATCACAAAACGGGACTCGGACGAGCCGCCGCCGGCCAAGCCGCGCATGAGATCGGGCGGGCCGATCACGAGCTTCGGGTTTCCAAGGGCCATTTTCGATATGGAGCGAGAGGCTCGCTGCGCTGCAGCGCGCTGGCGGCCTGCTTCGCGCTAGCAAGCGCATGACTCCTCCATCGCTCTCTAGCTGCCCTCGGGCAGCGCCACCCCATGGGCTGCTGAAGGCAGATGTGTGTGCCTCGCACGCAGCGCCTTCTACTATGCGGATGGCGAGGGCGAGCCGCAGTGAGCAGCTGGAGTCAAAGGAGCGAGCCAGTGACCGCAGCATGACGGGCGAGCCGGCGGCCAAAGGACGGAGGAGCCGACGACCGAGGAGCTAGCCCATCCAGATTGCCGCTACCACGTTGTGGGAGCCTCCATGTCGTGGAGGTCTCCGCCGTCGTGGAGACCGTGATTTATCCACCTGGGAAGTGGAGTTTCGACTTCCATTTCCGCTAAGCAAGTCTTGAAATGTGGCGTTCGAGTCGTCAACACCGACCGGTCTGTGATTCCATGACTATTGTGTTTGTGAGGCAGCTGGCTGATGCTGCTGAAGTTCGCGCAGTGTGGCTGGTCGTCGTGAATGACGCGGATGAAGCCTCGTGCCCGACTACAACGGACTCGGATGATCACCAGCTGACAGGATGCCGCGCGTGCAGCCATCTCTAGTCGATTTGGCTGCACGCGCGATTCTCGAAGCATTGCAGCTGTTGCGCCCGCGCCGGCCAAGGCTCCTGCAGTGACGGCTCGGCGCCCCCGTCGCAGCAAGGCTGCACTGCTGCTGGATGATTTACGTCATTCAAAGGCTGGCGGCATCGGCCCCGGACAAGGCGTACGCCGCTTCGTTGAAAGCGCTTTCCCGAGTTTCACCACGTGACGGTCTCTCGTGACATGTTCGAGGTGTGCGCGCACAACCGCGACGCTCGCAGGTAGTCGGTGTTCACAGCCTGCGGGCGCTCCATGGCCGAGCTGCTGTCGGATGCGGCGGCCGCGGCCAACGAGTCGACAATTCTACGCTACACCTCATTTCCTGCTTGGCGAGAAAGCCTCCGCTCTCCATGGCGTGCTCAAAAGTTTGCTCAACCAGCAAGTGTATCGACACCACACTCACGCGCATTTGATTCAAAACGCTTCCGGTGCTTGCGCACTGAGCGCGCAGATAGCTTGCTGGAAACGGACGCCGTCGTGGCTCGCTCTGGTGGCGATGGCCTGCAGCACGAACGTCTGCACCTGCCGCAGCTCCCGCTCGCTCGGACTGTCGAAGACCTCGGGCTTGGCCAGCGCCGGAGACTCGGCGTACATGTGGTAGCACGTTCGCAAGACAGACCGGTCGGACGCGTTGCCGGAGATCTGCATCCACGACTTCTCTCGGAACCGAATGCCAGGGAGACCAGGGATGGTCACAAGCGTCATGTACGCAAAGAGCGTCCGGTGGTCCTCGTCGAACCGCCGCATGAACGACACCCCGTCCAACAGAACTCGCTGCGTCATGTCCTTGAGGTCCACCTCGTACTTCTTGTGACCGCTCTCCTCCTCCGTCGAGCGCGCCTGTGTCGACACAATCGTCACTGCTAGTCCTTATCGATCGCCTGCATAGCTCGCTACGTGGGACGAACCTTGATCCGGTACTCTTCACCGTGGCCGTCATACGTGGACATTCCTTTCCAAATGGCCGCTGCGGCCGCCTTCCTGGACACGGGGATCTCGTGCGCTCGCTTGAGCTCAATGTAATCTCCCTGTCCGGGGACGCTCCCGACCGAGACCTGCCCCGGGTCGAGATCGTCCTTTTCAACCTTGATGGAGTCCAGCACCGTCTCGGCGTCGAGGTACAGCTTCTTCATCGACAGCTCCAGGTCCGCCAGCGCGTAGTCCATCGAGAAGACCCTCGGCGGGGGCGCATACAGCGGGCTAGGGCGCGCCTGCAGCACCGCCTGCAGCTCCTGGCGGTTTGAGCACCACGCACGATCAGCACTAGCAGCTTAGAGACCACTTGGCGCCGACGACGCACCGGGTCGACCGCGTCAGCGCCCACCAAGCTCTGCAGCGCGCCCGCGAGGCGGAAGTACCTGTTCAGCGCCGCTCGCAGCTGCCGGTTCCGCGCCTCGGAGCTCTCCCTCTCGGCGGCCTCGCGCTCGGCCATGAAGGCCCACAGCGACTGCTGGTCATGGCCGCTGGTCCCCAGCCCGCGCGCCCCAGCCGCGCGCAGCCCCGCGAGCCGCCGCTCGAGCGCCGCCGCCTGCACGCGCAGCTCCTGCAGCTCCTGCTTCTTGCGGCGCTGGCAGCGGCGAACGGCCAGCGCGTTCAGCGTCTTGCGCCGCCGCCGCTCGTCGCGCAGCTGGGCGAGGCCGTCGTCGCTCTCGGCGCTCGCGGACGCCGTCGCGTCGCTGCGGCTGGGGCACCGCGGCGGCGGAGGCGTGGGGGAGATGGGCGCGTCGCCCTCGCAGGCGTCGATGAAGGCCAGCGCCTCCTGCAGCGTCAGCGCGTCGTCCTCTAGCGGCGCCAGCGCGGCCTCCATCACCATGCGCTAGAACCTGAAGTGGCAGTGTCGAAAATGCGAGCAGGTTTATACATAGAGTATACGAATCCGGATACTATTGAGACTACGCAATCTTCATGCTTTCAAATAGATGAAAAGCCCACCGATCAGGTATACGTATACCCGGATATTACTGATCACGCTATCCGAATTTGAGCATTGTCGTCATGAGCTTCCTGGAGGACACGGACCTGGCCGCGGCGCTCGCGTTCGTCGACGGCTTCGAGCAGTGGGAGGCGCATCAGCAACAAGGAGAGCAACAGTATCACGATGAGCGCAACCTCGAGGTGGCGACGGGCGAATTGTCGCCCAGCAGCCCCGCGAAGAAGCGGAAGGCGAAGCGGAGCAACGCGCCGGCTGCGATGCGGCTGCGGCGCAAGCGCAAGGCGGAGCGGTTGCTGTTGCGCGAGCAGGTGGCGGAGCTGGAGGGGCAGCTGAGGCAGCTCCAGCGGCAGCAAAGCGACGTACGAGTGGTGAAAGGCCCTGTAGCCATGACTAGAGGGCGGTCAGAACAGCTAGGCGGGGTGTGGAGCGAGGTGGCCAAGCACATGCGCAAGGAGCGACAACGGGCAGAGGTGGAGAACGTGCAGCTAAGAGACGTCCTAGGCAAGCAGGTCAAATTCGCGCAAAGCCTGGAGAAGCAGCTTCAGAGTCGGCGCGGCTTTGAGGTGAGCACATGTAGCAGCTGCAATTGTCAGGTTACTCGTCCTCACTCGGCATGTGTGCTGTGCAGGGTGTTGATCTCGTCTTCCACCCTCGACAATCCCCTAGCTTGACGAATCCAGTTCATGATCTCAGCAGCAAGTTTGCGATGACTTCAATGGAAGCTAAAATCATGCAAATCTACAACGAGATGAAGGTGGAGACCGATAGAGAACAGGTGGTGGCGATGATTGACTCGGTGTCCAGCAGTCTCTCCAACCAGAAGCTACAAGACGGGACTTCATATTTGGAAGTGTCGACAACAACACCACTTGCCTGCGGCTATGACCAAGCACTGAAGGTCATACACAAAGGTATGATGCGCAAAGAAACCCTCAGCAACAAGCATCTGATCAGCGTAAGTGTGCTGTCCCAATAGTTTCGTAGCTAGAATTCATCTAACTGTGTCGATTACAGCAACAAGGTGACATCAACCAGTTTTGTCACAAGTCGTACATGGTGCTGTTGCAAGACCAGTATCGCAACGCGAGTCTTCATGGAGTCTATCTGATGCGGAAATTCGAAAATTCTGATCACACGGCGTACGTGTGCACTGCTGTGACTCGGCAAGGAAGCGAGAGCCCGGTTCAGTTTCGGGAGTGTGGATGGATGGTATTGATGCGCTCTCCGATCGATCCACTCCACAAGAGCGTGTTTCGCTCATGCTACCGCGTGTTTCTTGAGCGCAACGGATCAGACGCCTTTCAAGTTGGAGACTCTATCGCTGAGCGTACGGAGCAGTTTGTGATGAATGCATACGGAAGAAAGACGAAGTCTCTTCTCCAGAATGTTCAAGACATTCTCCTTGATGAAGTAGAGCGCGCTGCACTTACAACCCGACAAGATGTTTTAGAGATATAAACCGAGGAGGATCTCGTAATGTGTATTGTACTTGCAGATTCAATTACTAGCTTGCAGTAACATCTTTTGGATATCATTGTCTTTTGCTCGGACAGCTAATCCCCAATTTTTTGCTGCCACTTGTGCGTGTGCCTCAAGTTCCTTGATGTCGATGTTCCCTTCTTCCACCATACACTTATTGCCATGCACCTGGAGCTCGTCCGTGGAGTCGTGAATTCGATACTGCGCGCGAACGATGCATGACCCCGGGTTCACAATCGACTTGGTGATAATTGTCGTGGCAGTCGCGGTTATTAGCAGAATTGACGTTGCTTTATCAAAAACAGAGCACGTCGCTGTCAATATCCAAGCCTCCTCGAGCTTGTGCATCTCGAACACTGCGTTCATCTGCGAGCCGAGTGAGCGACCGTCGCCGTCCGCATATTTGAATCCACAGTTTCTGTGAAGCCGCGGTGGAGAAACGTTTGGGCGCTACGATTATCCGCTTAGAATATCAACACCGCAATACAACGATCCAAAACAAAGCACACGGACCTTGATGACGCTGCTTACCGGGTGCATGTGCTTCATCGCTGAATAGCTACCCGTCTGGAGCCAAAACGTATCTCCAATGCTGACGGGATCGCCAGCTGGAACAGGAAAGGACGTAGTCCATTCCAGCATCGGCCTAGTATGGACGTAGTGGAGATAAGCGTTCGACCAGTCGAACCTGTCGATGGTCATCTCTGGCTGAATATTTGCGAACTCACACGCCTCGCGGAAAAGCTCGACCAGAATTTCGCGCCAAGACGCACGCTTCTGCTTGACGACCACCGTTGTTTTTGTCTTCATTGCGCTCGGTAGCTCTGTCGGCATCGCTGCGAGTTGGTTTAGCGTGCTCTCGAGCCCCGCGTTCCATTGCTTCTGGAATTGAGTCAAAGCGCGCAACTGAGCGTTCTGACGCTCCGCCTTCTCCCTCATCGCCTTCTCATGCGCCGCAAGCCGCTTCCAGTGCGAATGCACGACTCGTCGAATCGAAACACCGAGC
>JAASGX010000762.1:0-14273 GCA_023334415.1 Phytopythium chamaehyphon | reverse complement strand
CGTCCCGATCAAAGTTGCATCGTGGACGCGACGGTGGGATCTACTACTCGGAACTTGACTTCTTCACGTGCACGCGTGGGACATCAATATGGACACCGCGGCCCCCGAGTTGCTGAGCACGTCAGCGGCGCTTGATGCTCTCCTGAGTGGTCTACTGTTCTGCGCGGTGGCAGCCGCACCCGGCTAGCGGACAGCGCTCCAGCACGCCATAACGCTATCGCTGCTCCGTTTCGCGCTGGCCGCGCCCGCCACCAAGGAGGAGCTTGTCAGCGCGGAGCGAGTTGTGACCGGTGTCGGGCTCGGCGGGGAGCTGTCTGTCATTGCTGTGCTCGCCCACGAGCTAGCACCGCCAGGCCGCAAGGCTCGTGCCGCCGTGCCGCTCCACGCGTTTGGAGTTGGCTTGGTCCTCGGTGCGGCGCTGGCGTTCGCAACCGCATCGGTGCTCCGGTAGCAAGCGCTCTACGTGTCGCTGTCCGCGTTCGTCGTGCTCGCGGTGGTGGAGCTGCCAGACTCCCCGCGTACCCGGCGCTATCCGAGTCTTCCGTGCCCGAATCCCCTGTGCTGCTGGCGCCTTGCTGAATCATAGCTGCACCGTGAAGATAAGCTAAATTATTGCGAATGTCATCATTTATCATCCAGTATTACGCATCCGCACATAAGTAAGTTAAAATAAAATAAACCTAACTTGATGGAGGGACGCGACTCTCAAAAGATACACTTTGCGTGTTTCAACGTGGGACTCGCAGGATGAAGCTGACGCTGGCAGAGGCTCGCGATGCTCTTGGCGTGAAGGAGGACGCGACACCAGAGGACGAGCGGCAGGCGTACCGAAGGCTCGCGCTGCGCTTCCACCCGGACAAGAACAAGGATCCGGGGGCGACGGCGGCCTTCCAGCGTGTGTCGGCGGCGTACAAGCGCGTCAGCGACCACCGGGAGCGCCAAGAGAAGCGGAGAACGTCGGGTGGGGTGCCTTGGGCAAGTGAGTTTGCTGACGTTGACAGCGACGAGGATCTGGACGGCGAGTCCTTCGATGAGGCAGACCTCGAGGACCTCGAGGAGATGCTGTTCATGTTCCAGATGCTGTTCGGTGGCGGACCGATTCGCAAGAAGCCAAACAGCAAGACTGGTAGTGGCAAAAACAGCACAAAGAAGGCGGCATCGGGCCCGCATTCCGCTTCTAACCAGCCGAATGCAAAGCCGCCCAGCGTGAGTGTCAACATCGGCGGGCGAAGGCGGAAACTTGGCAAGCAGCACCAGCGCGCTCACGCACACTGTCAGGAAGAAGCGGCCCTAGACCGCGAGATGCAAGAGCTCTTCGAGTCGGCTATGTTTGCTGGAGAAGGCGATCCATTCGGCCTCGGTGGCGTCGGTGAGTTTGACGGGTACGTGCTTGCCTAGCATACTAGAGTCGGCCCAGAGCTTTTCCTCATGTCGATGCTGAATGCGGCTATCCACCAGACTAAACGCTGAGGATGAGGAGGACTTTATGGCGATGGCGAGCTTCTTCATGGGGGGACACCCGGGCATGGCTGACTTTACGCGATTTGGCGACGCGTTCAGTGAAGAGAGCAATGCCAGCGACGACGGGAGGATGGATAACCAGAACACGCCGCAATTTGGAGAGAACGCTGATACGAGGGACAACCAAAGCTACAAACCGAAGGATGAAACGAAGCTAGCCCCGTTAGAGGTGAATGCAGACGTGCGCGTCTACGGTCGATTATCTGGTGTAAGTCGTGCTTTGCTCTATACCTCGACCCACGCTAACTTCTCTGTCAAAAGACCGTCCGGTTCATTGGCGAGGTGCACTACGCCAAAGGCGCGTTCGTTGGTGTAGAGCTATCGGGGCCCGTGGGCAAGAACGACGGCACCATCAAGGGCGTGCAGTACTTCTCCTGCGCACCCTCTCACGGGCTCATGGTGCGTCCAGCCGATGTCACTCCAGCCCCGAGCGCCTAGACAGCGAGATAAAGAGGCAGCTCTGTCGAGCGCCTGGATTCACGCAACTCTTCCAGGCGAAGCGGCCATGTCGTGAGCACGAGATGTCAGCGCGTCGCTGGCTTGACATCGCTGGGGTCATCACTGGTAGATGGCCTTCCGCGAGCAGCTACGGTCCGAAAACTATACAATTACACTATATAATGTAGGTACCGTTGCATTATCCGTTCCCCGCACGAGCGCTCGACCTCGCCGTCACGCCGCCAGGCTCATTCAGCAACTCGCCACGGTGTTAGCATCTCCAGGCGCACAGCCATGCCGTGGGATCCGTCCGGCAGCAGCCTGGTCGACGACCAGAGCTCCATCGGTAGACTCTTCTCGAGCTCGCGGCTGGAGGAGCAGGCGTACGACAGCGGCCACAGCAAGGCCACGGACGACAGCGGCGACGCCTACGAGCTCCTCAGCCGCACGCGGCGGCTGCAGCAGCAGCAGCAACAACAGCAGCAGCGAAGGGCGCGCGCGCCCTCGGGCTTTTTCTCGGCCGAGACGCCGAGCCACCTGCGGTCGTCGCTGTCGCTGGACGCGCTCGCCAGCAGCATGGCGAGCAGCAGGCGCAGCTTCTCCTTGTCGTCGCTGCTCTTGTCGAGCCGCCAGTTCGGTCGCTCGGGGCTGCTGCAGTCGTCCGTCTCGCCCTTCTTCTTCCTTTCGCGGCAGCCCACCGAGGCCCAAGACCAGCCAAGCGGAGACGGCGACATCCGCCAAGAGGAAGCCAAAGACATTGCGCTGGCCGCCGAGCAGCTCCCGCCCATCTCGCTGCGCGAGCTCTTCCGCTTCTCTACATCACTCGAGGCTGCGGTCAGCGTCGCCGGGCTGCTAGCTGCGGCCGTCAGCGGCGCTTTAGTCGCCGTCTCCGCCCTGGTAGTCGGCCGAGCGGTGGCTGCGCTGGCTGGCGTGGCGCTGAACGACGACCGAGACGCCGCCTCGTCCGCCGTCAGGCACGCGGCGCTGGAGCTCGCGCTGCTCGGACTCGCGTGCTGGGCGCTCGTCAGCGCGGCGGCCGCCAGCACCGCGCGGTCCTCGCGCCGCCAGCTCGCGCGCATGCGCGTCGCGCTGCTGGAGCAGCTCGTGGCCCTGGGAGACGCGACGGTGCTCGCCTGGCTGGAGCGGCAGCCGGGCGCCGACGCGGCGCAGACCATCGCGCGCTCGGTGGTCGAGGGCGACGCGCACTCTCGGGCGCTGCGGTGGCTGCTGACGCAGGGCCTAGCGCGGTCCTGCAGGCTCATGGCGCAGTTCTTGGGGGCCGTGGCGGTCGCGGCCTCCGCCAGCTGGGAGCTCGGGCTCGTGGCTGGAGGCGCCGGCCTCCCGCTGCTGGCTCTGGCCTACGCCGCGGCCGAGCGCTGCGAGCTCAGGGAGCAGGCAGCTTTGACTTCCTCGACGTCAATGCAGGCCCACGCAGTGGCTGCCGAGGCGCTGAGCAGCGTGCGGACGCTGGTGGCGTTCAACGGCCAGCGCGCGGCCCAGCGCGCGTACTCGCGGCTGCTGTCTCAGGCCACGAGCGAAGGCTCCTGCGACCTCAGGGCTCGCGCCGTCGCCCACGGAGCCGGCGACGGGCTCTCGTGGGCGCTGCTGGCGGTGGTCGTGGGCTACGCCAGCGGTCTGTCCGGGGCAGACAGCTCCGCCAGCCACAACCAGCGGCTGCTGCAGAGCGCGCTGGCCCTCGTGGTCGCGGCGCTGACGCTTCAGCAGCTCGTGCCGACGCTCGCCCGCGTGGCGGCGGCCCAGCGGGCGGCGGCGCCGCTGTTCGCGCTGCTGGACACGGACCCGGCGGTCGTGCTGGCCCAGGAGGAGCGCCAGGCCGACGCCTCCTGCAGCCCGCCCAGGAGCGTGCTGCCGCCGTCCATGCGGCGCCAGAGCGTGCTGGAGCTGCGCGACGTCTACTGTCCAGGGCTCAACGGCGTCAGCATGGCCGTTGCCTCAGGAGAGCGCGTCGCGGTAGTCGGAAGCGGCTGCAGCGTCCTCTCCTCGCTGCTGGGCCGCTTCGCCCGCCCCACGCACGGCCAGATCCTGCTCGACGGCCGCGACGTGCAGGCCGTCGGCCGCCGAGCCCTGCGGGCCCAGCTGGCCACCGTGCCGGCCGTCCCGGTGCTCTTCGCCGGCTCCGTCTTCGACAACATCGCCATGGGGATCCACTCGGACTCGGTGCTCGCGCCGGACCCGACGGCCAGCAACGGCGGGCACTGGCCGCCGCTGCACGTCCAGCAGCAGGTCGTGGCGGCCGCCAGGCTCGCGGGCGTGCACGAGCTGGTCATGCGCCTGCCAGACCAGTACGCCACGCGCGTGGACTGCCGCATCGACGCGAGCTCCACGAGCGCGCGCTTCTCCAGCTACGACGGCGAGCAGAACGAGCTCACGGTTGGCCAGATGCAGCTCATCGTGCTCGCCCGAGCGCTGGTTCGCTACGACAGCAGCCGCGTGCTGGTGATCGACCGCGCCGCCACCCACCAACCGCCGCAGCTGCAGCAGGCAGACGTCGACCTCGTAGACAGCGCCATCTGCAGCTTGCTGCAGCAGCCCAGGGGCCAGGACGTGGCCATGCTGCTGCTCTTTCCGTCCAGAGCAGACGCCAACAGCGCCGTCCAAGAGCCCGACACCGGTCGCTGCCTCGTCGACCGCATCGTAGACGTCGCTGGGCCCTATGTCGAGCTTCCGGGCGACAATGCAGACGCGAATGCACCGCCAGACCGCCGCATGGAGCGAGGGATCTCGGCTGCCAGCAGCCACAGCAGCCTCATGAGCGGCACGAGCGGCGACGAGATCATCAGCGCCAACGACTCCGAGCGAGGAGGAGGAATGTCCGCGAGGTCCAAGCGCGCGGCGACGGATGCGAGCGCGGGGGAGCACGAGCTGCCGTGGGCCACGCTCGAGAACTGCGAGTACAGCTTCCACAGCGAGGACCCGGCGACCCCAGTTCATGCTGGAAACGAGGATGACGGCTACGCAGACGACGAAGGCAGTTCATCGCTGGAGGAACGCTGCAATCCCATGAAGGCAGCACTCGAAGCGAGCGGAACGACAGCACGCGCTCGCCAGGCCAGCGTCTTGTCCTCATACAACAGCCGCCACCGCCTGCGAGCTGCTACGCTGCAGTCGGCTCTACAGCAGACGCCTCGCTCGCTCAGCTCGAGCTCATCTTCTGATGACGAATGGAGCTCCCACGCCTCGCTGGTCAAGAAGGTGACCGCTCTCCGCTCGTCGACGCCGACTTTCGGGCTCTGGTCGGTTCTCAAGTTCACCCGCGGGGAGAAAAGGTCTCTGATAGTGTCGCTGGTTATGTCGGCTCTTTTGGCTTTTGCAAAGCCAATAGCGAGCGCGGTGCTCGGGATGTGGGCGGCAGAACTGCTCATCCACCGTGAAGCAGACTCGTCCACGCCAATCTGGTGGAGCGTTTATTGCTGTGCTGCAGGTGCTGTGGCGTTCTCGGTCATGCAAGGAGTGTTCGCGTACTGCAGCAAGCGCGTGGCGCAGTCAGCGACGATCAAGCTCCAGACGCTTCACATTCGAGCGATACTCGCCCAGCCAGTGAGCTTCTTTGACGAGAAAGCGGCGGAATTCGAGGAGCTTACGACTTCGCTAGCCGTCCATGGCCCCGTCGTGGCCGGAGCATTGGCAGGAGCGGCGCAAAGCAGGCTGGTGGAGATTGTGAGTCTCGCTTTTGGATCAATTGTCGCTGTGGTCGCCGTCACAATCATTGCAGCCAGCAACAACAGCCACTTTTGGTGGCAATTTTTCATTCCAGCTGTTATTGGCGTGCTTCCACTTGCAGCAATTGGTGAGACGCTCGTAATGAGTGTGGCAGCTCTCGCAGCTTCCGCTGATCACAACTTAGAAACCCCACTTTCGTTTTCATCCCCACAAGGGCATGGAACTGAGGCGCTGCAGTACGCCCACGAGACTCTTGCTCAACTTCGGACTATACTGGAGCTCGGAGCAGAGAAACCTCGATGTAGAGAGTTTGCGCGGTTGATGGAGAAAGACGAAGTGCTCACCAGCAAACAACTCAAGGGCTCAGTCGCTGGGGCGCTAATCACCAGCGGGGGCGGCGTATTCCTCATTCGATTCGCGGTCGTGGGGCTGCTGCTGTTCACTGGAGACAACGCACTTGACGGTTCCATTAGCATCGAAAATACCTCTAGTGCTCGAGATCTCCTTGCTGCGGTTGTTGCGACGATTCTTGTGGTCACCACTGTTGCTCAAGTACTTGGCTGCGTCATCGCATGGTGGCAGGCGCGCACTCGAAGTGTCAACGATTCCGGCGCGGTCATATGCGATCTGCGTGACCGTGCCAAAGCCCATGCCGCACTTGAGCGTGACATGAACACTGTCGTTTTTGCCTCTTCTCGTGTGGATGCTCTGTCATCTCTTTCTTCCACACTTCCATCAACTGGAGAGAGCACACTGCAATTGGTAAGCAGAAACAATCGGCTTCCAACTCGTCAGCGACTGCGAGGATCAATTGCTTTCCGTCGTGTTAGCTTCTCGTACCATGGGGATCGACGTTCTCGTAACTATGTTTTGCACAATGCCAGCATGAACATCCGAGCCGGAGAAACAGTAGCGCTATGCGGGGTTCCTGAGAGCGGCAAGTCAACTATATTGGCTTTGCTCGAGCGATTCTACGACCCAACGCCAGCAGCATTAGCCCACTCCCAAACAGTTGATGCCAACTGCGGAGTTTTTTACGATGGCATTGACGGGAGAGCACTGGATGCACGGTGGCTGCGCGATCAAATTGGGCTTGTGGCTCTCAGTGAAACTGCACCACTCCTACTTTTCAAGGGATCGATCGCGGATAACATCTCGTTGGGAACGTGCGCTGAGGATATCAAAGGCAAAGCGGTTTCACACCGTTGTGTTTCACACGAAGCTGTCGTCGAAGCAGCCAAGACTGCAAATGCTCACACATTCATCTCACATCTCCCGGATGGATATGCAACTCGAGTCGACACCTTGAATGCAAGCCAGGTTCTTCGAGTCGCCATTGCTCGAGCAATTGTACGCAACCCGGTATTGCTTCTCATTGACGACGTTGGGGCCGGGCAACTGGACGACTTGGTGGCCAAAGCGATAGAGAACGTCATTTCGAGTCGCAAGAGCGGTGGGAAGACTACAATCTTGACTGTCCAAATGCGTCCGACGCACACGAAGGACTATGGCCGACAACATCGCTCGTCTTCACTGACCGCTGCACTCAATGGCCTCGACGGAGTTGGCGTGGATCGCTGGTTCCTGACGAACAATGGAGATATCACAGAGCTTAACCAAGCGCTTGAAGATCAGCACGAAGCCCGAGAGCAGCAGCAGCAACAACAGCCTCAACAACAACTGCAGCAGCAAACCCACCACCCGATGGTGCAGTTCACATCAAATCCAGACGCCGAGCAGTTGATCGAGCGCTTCTGGAGTGATATCGATGACGACGACGACGACGACGACGACGACGACGATATCGAAGAAGCAGAACCAGGGTCAATCCACCAGGTGGAGCCCCTCACTGAGAGAAGAACGGGATCTGTGCGCGTCACGCAGCTCCCAGACGAGCTGTTATCGATTTCACTGCCTCCTTCACCAGTGCCATCAGCCTCCGAGTCGCCGATTTCATCGTCAGCATCACCCAGCTCCTCCTTGGCCTCGTCGACAGCATCCTATCAGTCGCTATTCTCGGTCTAAGGCTCGAATGTCTGTCATGTTGTGTCTAGCATAGGCAAAACACTGTTTATCCGTTAACCAATACCATGTTCTTTTATCTCTCACTTTTGAGTTCATTTACAGTATACTCTCAAAGACCTTGCACGTCGCCGCACGCTCACCTTTGGCGGGTACAGCAAGCGGATTGCTGAGCTCTTGGACCGCTAGATGAAATGGAGATGATCCGCTCGGCCATGCCACTGCTGGGCGAGAAGTCCGGACCTGTTCAGCTCTGCAGGGTTTAATCACGTTCAGTTAGTCCATTATCGATGAGTTGCATCCTCGTACGACCACGTACGATAGTGCGAGGGGGTATAAGGAGGATGGAGAAGACGACGAGTTGGGCGAATCGAGAGTATGCGTAAGGGTAGGAGCCTGCGTATTCCTCACTTTCGTGAGAACCTTCCTTCTCAAATTGTTGCTGATAAACACACGCACCGTCGTATTTTCGAGCAGATCCCACACACATAGGCGTCCATCATCAAAAGACGCGAAGAAGACAGCAGGACGAGACGGAGACCATGTTACGCTGCAGACGCCTACTCCAAATGAAGACTCATTCCAAGCGCTCAGACACAGCGGTGACTCGCAATGAAACAGGCTGCAAGAAACGTTAGCTAAAGTCTAACCAAGTCGTCGGACTGCGAGATGATACGCACCAGATCTCGCCATCGTCGTATCCAACTAGAAAGTAGTCGGGCTCGAACGGATTCATGGCTATGCTGACAACTCCAGCCGACGATACAGAATTGACACCAGCAGCAGATCCAAGGCCTCGAAGAAGACCACTGTTGTTGGCGCTCTGACGGTAAAACGTGCGGAATGAGGCAGCGCCGACAAAACTCTTTTGATTCTGCTCAAAGCGATGTCCTCGAACAAGAGTACCTGTATGTGTACCCACAATATATCTGTGCGGCATCAAACAAATGGTTAGGTTTCTACATTCGTTGGCAAGCAAAGCATGTCCGAGGAATCTCAACTGGTTGGGGTCGTGTGGAAGGAACTTGACGGCACTCGCAACAGGGCCAATATTGAGAAACGAAGTTGGATGGATCGCTACCGACTTTGATTTCGATGCTGTAGAACTAATAGTTGATTTGCGTTGTGCTGAAGACGTTTTGTTGTCGTTAGCACTTGTGTTTGGGGCCATGTACATGCGCTGAGTGTCTATGCGTGCGTTCATGACTAGCTTCACGCGAGCACCAATCTCTGCGCACTTATCAGCTACGAGGGCCTCGTCATCCCCATCTAGCTCGACCAAGCTCCACACAATAAGCACTCCACGATCATCCATCGATCCGAATTGAAAGTTTCCGCCAGCAATTGATGACGCAGATGATGAAGGCGTAGAGCTCGTCCGAATTATCGGCTCGATTGACACGATCTGCGATGAGTGGTGCCGATTCGTCAAGTCTTTACCGCGATCTGTGGCCCCGCAGGTGGAGTAAACGGGAGCTGACACAGCTACCCCGTCAATCGTAGCTGTGCTTGTCAGTAGTGCGTTTTGACGAAGATCCCAAACGTAAATGCTGCCATCAGTAGATCCTGCAAGCACAAACAGCTCACGAGTAGGACTCAGCATCGCCGATGATATAGCACCCTCATTCTTTAAGATGTGAACAGGCTGGCTTGGCTGGTTGATATCCCACACACATGACAGCGACTTGCCACGATATGAGATGCGGCGCGGCGCCTTTCCATTTTCACTGCCGGCAGCCTTCACCTCGTCATCAACTTGCTTGCTATCCAACTTGCTCTCTTCCGGACTAATGTCCTTGGAATCAACAGTATTGTCAACATAGCACGCGAGGAGAAGGTTGGAGATCACAGGTGAAAACTGAAGTTCCACAAGAGAGCGTGACTTTAGCATTCGCTCAAGCTCCAATTGAGTGCTGACATCCTCCTTCTTCTTTGATTCGGCACAAGGTAGCACTACCTTCTGGGCAACCGGTGTATTGGGAGATAACTCGAACCGTTTCTTGACTGAAGTAGCATCCATGTCTTTTCCTTTTGAGTCGATACTGTCATTTCCGCTGAATTTTGCCTCAGCCTGGTCGTGTTTGGCTTTCTCGGCCGTCATACTGTTCTCTACTGCCAGCACCTCGCAAGTGTACGCTGCATGCTCGAGGAACCTGAAGAACCGAGACGAAGATGACGCTCCTGACATACTAGGGTCTCCTTCAGCATTATTATCGCCCGATCCAGTATTCCGAGCTGAAAGTGATGTTGATATTGCGCTATCAAGGCCGATGTCATCAGGAAAGTGCATGCTCTTGTCTTCTGAAGGCGGTGGTTTGGTCTGGGTCGCCTGGGGTCGAGCTCCTTCAGATGTCTGCACAAAACCTTGGCGCACCGCACCACGACGAAGACGCTGCATTAATCTGTCTTGCTCGCTGACCGGGTTCTGCTGAAAGAGCGAGAACTTGTCAATGTCGAAACTCTTTCGAACCTCCAAAATCTCCTTCACGCGTTTCGCCCGTGGGTCAAGCGTTTGCTTCAGTCCTGCAATGGACGATGAAATGGTTGAAGACGCAGCACTTCCGGATCGACTTGTTGCTTTGCTTCCGGCAGGAGGTGCTTCGGACCTGTTGTTGTCGGAAGTAGACGAGCTAGATGGCCGCGAGGTTGACTGTAGTTCCTTGCTCTCCGCTTGGAGTGCGTGCTGGATCTTCTCGAGCTCTCGCCCAGTTAAGTCTGCGTCTTGAGATGTCGATCCCCGACTCTTTGCGTACGCCTTGGCTGTTGTCGGCTTGGCTGTCAACGCTGTTGGCTTTGGCGGCGCGCTATCGTCTGCCTCGAATCCGTCGTCGTCGTAGTTCTCGAAGCCGTCTTCCTCGTACTCGTTCTGCTCGTCGGGCTCCTCCTGGCACTCCTCCGCGTTGGCGTTTAGAACTGCCTGTCGCTGTCGTTGACGCTCGTCTCGCTGCCGCTGCTCCTCAATCCGTCGCAGTTCCTCCGCAGCTCGCCGCTCGAGTTCCTCGCGCTTCTTCTGCTCCTCCACCTCCCGTGCTCGCTGTTTCTTGGCCTCACGTCGAGCCGCTGCAGCTGCGGCATCAGCTTCTGCCTTCGCCACTGCGATCGCCGCGTCCGGGGCGACACTGGTCGGCCCAGCCGTCGGAGCTCGAGCCGACGCCGTCGCAGCCTCGAACGAAGGCGGCAGGTCGGACGGGGTCGCCGACGTTCGCTTCTTGGACGCTCGTGGCTTGCCGTCGCCTTGGGAGACAGCCGGCTTGGGCTCGGCCGACGCCAGCGGGATGCGAGGCACCGTCGGTGGTCCCGAGCCTGGAGCAGCAGCAGCAGGAGGAGGAGCCGAGGGGCCTGGCGTCGCATCGATGGGCGGAGCCGAGTTCTTCTTGCTGCCCACCGCCTTCTTGCTGGGCCGGCGCTCGTCTATCGCCGGAGGGCCCTTGGGCTCCGACATGTCCGCGTCTGGATCTGCTGGGGACTGGCCGACCGGCGGTGGCGCTGCAAAGCTCGACGAGTCGCGTCTCTTCCTGTCGGATCCACCAGCATTTCAGGATCGTGTCATGCCGGACAAGTCGGCAGCTTCAACTCCAGCAGCTTCAACGTCACGATTGACAAGAATTGACAAGTATCCGATGCTTTCCAGGTCAGGAGGCGTCCACCAGCCTCGAGCAATGTCCCGGAAGAGTTCGGGAACTCCGCTACACTATGAAGACGGCCTGCACGCCGAGGCCATTCGCGAATCCTCGCTGCCTCTGAAGCGCCTCCCGAAGCCCAATCAGCATGTGCCTGGCGTTCGAGAGCGCCGCCGACTGGGCGTGGCCGTCGCTCGACGAGTTCTGCGGGCTGCCGCACGACTGCAAGCTCGCCACGTACGCGTCGCTGCTGGAGGAGAACGCGCGGCTGCAGGACGCGCTGGCCGTCGTCTCGTCAAGCCCCAAGCAGGTCGAGAGGCAGGAGACGGAGACGGAGCAGCTGAAGGAGCAGGTTGAGGCGCTGCGGGCGGCGGTGGCGGAGCTCAGGGCGGCGAGCGAGGCGCAGGCCAAAGAGATGGCGACGCTGACGACCAGCTACCGAACCGTGGACGACTGGCTGGTGAACCTGGAGGGCGAGCTGGACGAGCACGGCGAGCAGCTGGCGACGCTCGAGACGGCCATGGACGACTGCAGGGAGGGCCTGGAGCAGCTCGAGGACGACCTGGCCGAGCTGCAGCCCCAGTCCCCCGCTCGCAGCTAGGCCTTCTTAATCTGCTCTTCCTAATACCCACCCGAGCCTTGGATCTGCATGTACTTTCCTGCCATGGCGTCCATGATGTTACCCGTGGGTGCTGATACCAGGTACCTTTGGATCCTCTACGGCCACCGCTGACACCTTCGCTTGCTGGGCTTGAAGAGCCCGCGGGAATCCCACACCAGCGTGTCGCTTGCCTCGCGAGATTTGAGATTCGCGCCTGACCGCCATCAGCGAGCGGCAGAGAGCGAATGGGAGCGAATGGGAGCGGCCCATGCACCCACGTGCACTTGGCAGCGGGTGACCGTCACTCCGTCAGGAGTGAGCGCGTGCTGGGCCTCGAGACGTGCTGGAGCCAGTGACGCCGGCATTCGGGACCAGCACGAACGCGCGTCGCCGCGTCGTGTACCCATTCTGGTGATGGTCATGAAGCCATGGGCACTGGAGCCGGTGCTGGTCGCGCTCGGCTTACAAACATCAAGTCACTTGGTGGGTTCTGTGGTACCGTACATTTTAACTTGACGAAAGTAAGCTGCCCGAAAGAAAGGGCGGTGTTGGTTTCTGAGCTCGTGCTGGGCCGCGTCAACATGCTTGGTCTCTGTATCCGCGTTGTTCCGCTGTGCCAAGAGAACGGGCACTTGTCAAAGGAGCCAATCAGCGTTGGTAACGCCGCAGTCATCTTGGGAAATGTATACTGGAGCGTGGTGTCCACACCGACACTGTGTCAATGTACACTTTTTCCACTTCAACCTGCACTAGCAGGGAGGCACCACCGCATTTTGACGTTTGATTGATTGATTTGATTTGGTTGAAAGCCTCGCTTCCAAGCAAGCCCATAGCCCGCTAGAGAAAGAGAAAGAAAGAGGGTCGAAGCCTCGCGTCACGTGGCTGGCTGCGGATCCCACGGACGAAAGTCGGCAGGCGCCGATTGAAGTGGCACTGGTCGTGGTTGTCTAGGGCGGCTCGACCAGCACCAGGAGAGCGCTCCTCCTCCTGCTGCAGTATTAGTGTTTGAGAGACGCCCCCAGGCCTTGCATTGGCGTCTGCATGTCGAGCCTACCGCCACTGGGCTGGACTATCGGCTGGGCTCGAGCTTTGTCAGCATGCAGACCTCTCTCTCTCTCTCTCTCTTTCTCCTTCGTGTTGGTTCCCTCCTTCTCCAAGTGTTTGCGACTCCCACATCCTCCCTCCTTCAGCCGAAATTCCGCTCTTCTCCTTCTCCCCACTCTCGGATTCGCCAGCTACAGCGCAGGCCGCACCGACAGCCATGGCGGACGCCCTGCTGAGGGCCGAGGACCCGGTCGCCGGCGGCGCAGACGACGTCCCCGGCGTCTACCGATCGCTCAACTTCCGGTCGATCCAGGACCCGTACACGAACAAGGACGACGACATGATCAGCCGCTACTCGACGCTGCGCGCCGAGAACCTCGACTCGATGCTCAACGGAGGGCTGGAGAACTTCTACAAGAAGTACCACCACCTCTCTCGCAAGGTGAACGTGCAGCTGCCGACACCTGAAGTCCGCTTCGAGAACCTCAGCTTCTCGGCGACCGTGCCGGCCGAGAAGGCCAAGCAGGGCACGGTCGGGTCCTACCTCCGCAAGATCTTCACGCCATGGGACAAGCCTGCCATGATCACCAAGGAGGTGCTGCAGCCCATGAGCGGCGTCATCAAGCCAGGGACCATGACGCTTGTGCTCGCCAACCCGGGAGCAGGGAAGTCGACGCTCCTCAAGGCGCTGGCCGGCAAGCTGCAGAATAACAGCAAGACGACCATCGGCGGCGAGGTGACGTACTCGGGTCTGCGCGGCGACCAGATCGACCTCATCAAGCTCGCCGGTCTCATCGACCAGCGCGACAACCACATCCCGACGCTGACCGTCCGCGAGACGTTCAAGTTCGCCGACATGTGCATGAACGGAAACCCTGAGAGCCAACCTGAGGACGTTCGAGACATCGCCGCTCTCCGAACGGAGCTCATCCTGCACATCCTCGGCCTCAACAACTGCGCCGACACGGTGGTCGGCGACGCGCTGCTGCGTGGCGTGAGTGGTGGCGAGCGCAAACGCGTGACCATCGGTGAGATCCTGGTGGGCGGCCAGAGCCTGTTCCTGTGTGACGAGATCTCGACGGGTCTCGACTCTGCGGCCACCTTCGACATCATCACCTCGCTGCGGTCGTGGTGCCGCACGCTCGGCGGCACTGTTGTCTGTGCTCTCCTCCAGCCGACGCCGGAGGTGGTGGAGCTGTTCGACGACATTCTGATGGTGAACGAGGGCCACCTGATCTACCACGGCCCTCGCACGGAGATCCTGAGCTACTTCCAGGAGCGCGGGTTCACGTGCCCGCCGCGTACGGACCCTGCCGACTTCCTCATTGAGGTGACGTCTGGCCGCG
>JAASGX010000761.1:0-14303 GCA_023334415.1 Phytopythium chamaehyphon | reverse complement strand
GCATGCGGTGGACTCTAACCCGAGGGCGCCCTGTTCAACCAACACATGCTGATGCGCACTATGGAACACCGACTGCAACAGACAAACCTCGGACTTCGAGTTCTTTTTCTCGACGCTACCCATGGGCTCGTGAAATCCCCACTATCGACATTGATCGTCACATTCCGTACTCTATTGTGCGATGTATCATGTCCATGGTATCGGTTGCGCTTTTAATCACCGACATTCCACGCTCTGGCCTTGGCATTCGCTCAACGTTTGAGTTCTTTCCCAAGCGAACGGCGCCAGATACAGCTTTGTTTTTTGACCCAGAACCGTACCCGGTTCTACGAATCAAATGTAACCACTCCGTTCATGAATCGGACGTTGACGGTAGTAGGTGCACAGGATCGGATGGAAGTGCTGACGTCAATCAAGCTCCAGCGTGGTCATATGGATACGATACTACCTCAATCGGCCTGCGAGGATTTGCAAAGCTATTCACTGTCCCGAATTTCCCAAACTTTCTACTCGAGCATGGATCAGATAGTAGAATACGAGATCCGCAAGCAACCATTGATATCAAAAGCGTGTTTCTAATGCTCGACGGGGTAATATCTGAAGTCCATGGTGCGATGAACGTCACTGAACAGACGAACGTCACCTCAAGTTTGTGGTTTTCTACTCAGTACCGATGGATTGACAGGCTGCACCAGTACCTAATAAAGGCGAATCCACAGAATATCCGCTGGCGTACGCACTCGTTTCATTTACGAGCAACACCTCCATTTGATGAGGCAGCTAGTGATGACTATTTGCTCCCAACATGCGTGACTCCCAATTACGCCAATAATCGTGATCACGCATTCGGACCATATATTGCTTGCGATCATGCCATTGGGTGGAAGTGCTCTAACCCTTTGAATCCGTCGTTAGGAATGGTTTCCTTGAGGGAGCATATATCGTTACGGCTTCGCGATTTACAGCAGCAATACCCAGACTTGTGGTTCGATACATTGCTTATGGTTGCTCAAGAAATGGTGAGTTCCTTTTCTTTGCTGTCAAGAGGGGTTCTGCAAGAGCTGGACACCTCAGAGATTGTCGTTTTGACCCGCGGTCGTCGTTGTAAGCCAACAGAGTCAAGTGTTGACATTGTAAGAATATGCTCTACTGTGTTTCTAGACGACTATCGATACGAGCGCAACATGATTCATACCAATGTTGGTGAATGGTACAGCGTAACAGCAACACTTCGTGGGGTAGCTCAGGTATATGTGTGGTTAAGAGTGGCGCTACTACTCTACGTTTCGTTTAAGACCCAACCTCGTCGACGCAAGCTTCGGCATCGCATGATCGCTTCGGCACTATCCATATTCAAGATCCCCTTTCAGGTTGTGGTATACGGCTCTCTAGTCCCAACTGTGCTATACGTGGCTGCATACTTTGTTGACGCTTGCTTCATCGAGGCTAAGTTGGATGCGCTGTGGACAACGGTTCGAGGAGGATATACCAACATTGACAAGGTCGCATTGATGCGAGCATGCACCATGCAAATGCGCAATGTGTGGCTTGTGGCACTACTAGCCAAAATTCCAGTATTATTGCAGACAAGGGGAAGTCGATGGCGCCCACAGATGGGGATTCGTGGAATACGGGGTCTTGTAATTAGCTTTGTCTCTGTCATGTCAATTTTTGGTCCATATCGATCTTTGCGGTTTAGAAACACTTTGGTCCAATCAGCGATCCTGGTAGGCGGCAATCATCAAGCAAGTCGATTTGGAAATCTTAAGAACGAAGCTGGTTTCGGCCCAAATGTTCTTCCCCTCCCCATCGGCTGGTCATTTACGATGACTGTGCTTGCTCTTGTGTTAATGCTTGGAGCAGAAGCTTTCTTCCGGTTGGCAACCTGGTGGCTTGGCGATTCCTGCTGTGATTACGAGATGCTCTTTGGGCAATCTGTAATGGTTCCTCATTCTGCTGGTACGCTTTGGCCAGTGACAGCACTTGCAATTCGCTTTCACCTTGCCAACATTATCGATATCGATTCTAATGGTTATCGTTACCGGTCGGCACTTGCACCAAATCGCAGAGCCATAAATCAAGTGTCCCCGCTTCTCCCAACTGTATCTCTGATTCGATTAGCCAATGCTAACTCTCTACGATTGACATTGGGCCCTGCCGCATCCCAAGCAACACCTGCCGTCCCTGAGAGTGCAATTACGAACACAATTGATCGCCGCCAAAGCATTGACGTGTGTAGCCGATCTGGAGGAGTTCGAGCTGTTGTCAAACTCATGAATATCACAATGATAAGCGATCCGTGGACATTATTTCGGCTTCGAATCATTGGCGTCAAGCTGTATGTCTACCGAGTTTGCGGCGATAACCATGCTAGTGTTGCTGCCACAGGGACCGACACTTCAGTGGTTATATTACCATATTCACCGAAGATTGTGTGGGAACGAACCGGCCTCAAGCCTGACCAGTTTTCATTCGTTTCTACAGTGAACTCGCGTGACCTCCCGTTACGGCTTTTGGTCCAGTGCGGCTGAGCTGTGCATCATCCAGCATTGCGAAGACATGCTGGATGATGCACAAATTTGTATTCACGGCTCTCACCGAAAATAGGGAAGCGTTATATCCAAGAGTCGATGCCACGCCACCAAACTCGCTCAGGAATGCGCCTCGACTCTCTGTCAGTCAATGGAGGAGAACGACAAATACATCGACTACAGTGGTCAGCGTCGGTCCATCCTATCCACTATATCTCTAGATCTCACAGGTTGAAGCCGCGTTTTCAAGCTTCGTCTATGAGTCAATGGTACAAGAGCTTCGACCGGGTTGATATCAACCGCTATGTTGCTTTTTCGTGGATTCGTTGTGCGCTCTCGCTAGCATCATTGACGCTTTTGATATCAGACGTCCCGCGATCAGGACTTGGAGTTCGATCGATTTCAGAATTTTACTCAAAGCATACAGCTCCAGACACCGTCGCATTTTTTACACCAGAGCCATATCCTATTGTACATATTACATGCAGTCACATTAGTGGTGAAGAAAATGAGCCGACGAATGACAAAACTAGGAATTGCACGGCATCTGATGCTCATAGATCTATCACAGAACTCCCAGCTTGGTATTATGGCTTCGATTCAACATCCATCGCATTACGCGGCTTTGTAGAGCTTTTCCAGATCCCTAGCTTCCCTGAGTTTCTGCTTGAGCGGGGATCTGACCCGAGAATTCATGACCCATATGCAACAATAAACATTTACTCCACATTTCAGATGCTTGACAGCGTATTTGCTGGCGCATTTGAAGCAATGAATAGCAGTAACGAGGCTAACTCAGCATCTACACTATGGTTTGCATCACGGTATCGTTGGATCGATCGCCTCCACCATTTCGTGATGCCGTTCAATGTGCAGAACTACCGCTGGAGGCTAAACTCGCTGGACTTAAGAGTATTTTCCCCAGCGCAAGCGTCAACCTTTGATGATAACGAAATACAAATCTGCGCGCATCCTTCGGAGCGAAGGTCTGGTTTTCACCTCTTTACGTTTTGTGACCATTTTATTGATTGGAAATGTGAAAATCCAGTGAATAATTCTCTTGGTAAAATTTCTGCACGCAACCATCTGGCCATTCGACTTCGCAATCTTCGTCATCAGTACCCAAACATGACAGTTGAAACTATCTTTCTATCCTCTGAAGAAACTTCAGCTACTTCGTCTATTCTGTCTCGTGCCATTATGGACAGTCTTGAAGTTGCAGAGGTTGTGGTTCTAACACGCGGCCGAAGTTGCACGGATAATGGGTGCGTCACTGCTTTCGTTGATGACTATCGATACGAGCGACGCCTCATTACGACAACTGCAACTGAGTGGTACGGTGTAACAGCTGGATTAAGGGGAACAGCTCAGATCTACGTCTGGACTCGTCTCGGCTGCTTGTTCTACGTTGCATATTGTGTTCAGCCTGCGCAATATAGATCTACAATTTGTAGACTCCAAGCCACACTCCTGTCAATTATCAAAATCCCGTTTCATACAATTGTCTACGGCTCACTGATTCCCATCGTGTTGTATGTAATTGCCTACTTTGTTGACGCGTGGTTTATCGAGTATAAACTTGATACGATGTGGACTACCATCAAAGACAACTACAGCAGCGTCAACAAGTTTGAGTTCATGCGAATGTGCACCATGCAAATGCGTAATGTTTGGGTTCTTGCGCTTCTTGCAAAAATTGCTGTCTTTTTGCAGACTCGAGACAGTCGATGGCGACCACACATGGGAATTCGGGGAGTCCGTGGTCTTGCGATTGGTCTTGCTTCGATGCTTTCAATTTTCGGGCCTTTTCGGTCACTTTGGTTTCGCTCATCAACTATAGTAGAGCTCGTACAACTTGGGGGCATGCTTTCAGATGCCCGCTTCACAGCGTTAAAAATCGAGCCAGGCCTCCCGATCAATAAGCTTCTATTACCTGTTGGGTGGTCTCAAGTTATGACTGCAATTGCCATCTTGGTCATGCTTGCTGTCGAAGTTGTGATGGCAATTTTGAGCTGGAAAATCGGGAAGGAGTTTTCCCATTACGAATTGCTCTATGGGTATTCAATTTTTGTGCCGCATACAGCGGGAACGCTCTGGCCTATCACTGCTCTTGCGGTGCGTTTCCATCTTAATAGCGTGATGAAGGCTGACGGGCGTTTTGCTAGCGCTGACCCAGCAGGACATTTTGTGCGCTCAAAGTCACAAACCTCTCCTCAACGGCATCGGGAACTTCCCAGTGGTGACCGATCTCCTGCGTCGTCGGTGAGGACGAAATCCGTTGGTAACAGGTGGCGACATAGCATGAGCATCAACGATCGTTCGGGTGGCACACGAGCTGTTGTGCAGCTCATGAACATTTGCATGATGAGCGACCCGTGGACTCTTTTTCGCTTGCGAATAATTGGCATGGACCTGTTCGTATACCGAATCCGGAGTATGAACTGCGCGGGTGTCGGTGGGGCAAGAGTAGAGACATATTACTCTATTTTACCATACTCTCCAATCGACGTGACCGAGTGGACTGGACTCAAGCGAGAGCAATTTGCATGTGTAGCAGAGGTAAATTCAAACGAGCTTCCTCTATGGATGCTCATCCAAAGCGGGTAACACTGATGTCCTCTAAAGTGTGCATGCTGTTGCTATCTGGCACAACAACCACTTCATCGTAGTCTAGGCGTAGTTGGACACGACATAGCAGTCGTGGGGCAGGGCTTGATGCGGATTATTTTAATCACCCCATTCCGATGACGTGCACATTGTGACACACCTTAACACTTTGTGGGTGTCTCGGCCACACAGAGTCTACCAGAATCTATGGTTCTAGTCTTGAAAAAGGTGTGCATGAACTGAACATGCCAATTCTTTGCCATACGTCCTGCACCCTATTCACCTTGACTCGGTATCTATCGAAAATGTGAATAATTGATCTTCACAACGATGGAAGTGGGCTTCGTCCGTCCACCCAATTAAGCTCAATGCAGGACCCCGGAGACTAAAACCTGGATACTTGTCATCTTTCCACTACACCAAGTTCTGGGCCAAGGATTTTGTGCCGATTTTCTACTCGAACGTGGCACTGATCCTAGAATTCGAGACCCTTACGCGACCATTGATATCCATTCTGCGTTTGCGATGCTAGACAGCATCTTTGACGCGTCATTACACGTGATGAATGCGATCAAGATTTCAAACACAGTATCAACTTTGTGGTTTGCATCTCAATACCGTTCCATCGATCGCTTGCACCAGTATTTGATACCTTACAATATGCAAAACTATCGCTTGCGATTAAACTCACTCCACCTAAATGAAACTAACTCTGGCGACGATGAACTTTAAATTTGCACGCTACCATCCAAGCGTAGAGCAGACTTCCAACTGTATTCGTTGTGCGATCACTTTATAGATTGGAAATGCGAGAATCCAATTAATCAGTCGGAGGGACACGTTTCTGCGCGAAACCACATGATAATTCGTCTCCGTAGTCTTCGACTTCAATATCCTGCACTAACGATCGAATCATTCGCGATAGTATCCCAAGAAACCACTGCTACTTCGTCAATACTGTCTCGCGCGATTATGGACAATCTTGATTTGTCAGAGATTTTTATACTAACGCAAGGGCGGAATTGTACGGAGAGTGAATGTATCACTGCATTTGTTGATGATTTCCGCTGTGAGCGACGGATCATCACTACAACAGCAATTGAGTGGTATCGCGTGACCGCAGCACTAAGGGGATCTGCCCAAATTTTTGTGTGGACGCGTCTAGGTATGTTGGTATATGTGGTGAATTTTACTCAACATTTGAACCGCAGGTCTTTCATTCAGCGACTTAGTAATAGTATCCTATCCATTGTCAAAATACCATTCCATACCGTCGTCTACGGCTCACTTATACCTATCATGCTGTACGTCGTTGCCTAATTAGTTGACGCATGGTTTATCGAGTACAAGCTCGACTCTTTGTGAGAAGAGTACTGCGACTACAATATACTATTCGGGTCGTCAATCCTTTTCCCACACTCAGCCGGCACTCTGTAGCCGATCACAGCCCTCGCAATCCGCTTCCATCTCAACAACGTTGATGATTTTGATACAAGTGATCAGCGTCGCCGTTCTGATCACTCATGGAACTTCATTCGAGCGAGAACGATTATATAAGCTACGACAATTTTCAAGGCGATATTCTGCTGTGGATGCTCGTCCAGTGCGGCTAACCTCTTCATCAAAGACTCCAATTGATGAGAAACCCTCTATTCATGTTTGTCGTTTCGTTTGTGTTGGCAAATGGACCACATTAGCTACTTAGTCGCGGTCGTCAAAGTCAATGCTGAGGCGACCAAGGCCATTAAGAGCTGCCACGCGGTACGCCTCCGCCAGCGTCGGGTAGTTGAAGACGGCGTTGCGGAAGTAAGTGAGCGAGCAGCCCATCGCGATCGCGACTTGGCCAATGTGGATGATCTCTGTCGCGCCCTCACCGATGGCGTGCACACCGTACAGCTTGAGGGTATCCGGGTCAAACAGGATCTTGAGCATACCACCCGCGATCGCACCCGTCATCTGACCCTTGGCCAGCTCCGAGTACTTTGCAATTCCAATCTCGTAGTTGATGCCCTCCTTTGTCAGCTCCTGTTCCGTTTTGCCCACCATCGAGATCTCCGGGATCGTGTAAATGCCGTACGGATAGTTGCCGCTCTCCAGCTGGCTCGTGGACTCAAGGTGCTCGGGGCCATCCCACATGTGGCACGCAGCCAGGCGGCCCTGCTCCATGCTGGTTGACGCCAGAGCTGGCGCGCCGATGCAATCACCCGCAGCATAACTACACGATGCAAAACACAGAGTAGTTAGAGGCTTTGAATCACGAGTGAAAGATGAATGCACTCATACATGTGGGGCTGCTCGGTCTGGTAATTCTTATTGACCGTGAGAAGCCCACGAGGGTTGCGAGAGAGTCCAACAGCCTCAAGATTGAGGCCATCCGTGCTGGCCTGTCACCAGTACAAACAATAGAGGTCAGAGATGCAGTGACTTTAGCTTTACAAACTTTTCGCCTGCTCACCTGGCGACCAACCGTGTACAGCAGCATGTCAGCCGAAGTGACCTTGCCGCTGTTAAAGTGCACCTTCACGCCACGCTCGGTCGTCTACCAGTATACGTCAACTCACCATTGTTAACAAGGTCGAGCGCACCAACCAACGTGTGATTTATGAAACGCACCTCAACGTTCTTGATGGTCTCGCCTAGGAGGAAGCGAGCGCCCTTGCTGCGCATCTCGTACATGAGGTTACTGATGATCTCCGAGTCACAGAAGGACAAAATCTGCCACACACAACAACAACAACAACAACAACAACAACCGTCAGCGCGATCGTCTGTTTGGCAAACATGAAAACAACAACAGATCGTCTAACCTCGGGACGTCCGTCGACGACCGTGACCGAGTGCCCTGGCAGCACGTTGACCATGGACGCGTACTCGATGCCGATGACACCGGCACCGACGACGATGAGCGAGCGCGGGAGCTTGTGGATCTGTCCGCTGAGGATCTGGTCGCTATCAATAACAACCTTGCCGTCCACCGGCACAAGGGGGTTATGCGCGGGCCTGGTTCCGCAGGCGATGAGGAACTTGTCCGCCCTGAGCCTGGCCGGCGCCGTGATCTTGTCGTTCTGCTTGTCGAGCACGTCCTCGAAGTGTCCCGAGGCGTCCTGCTCCCCTTCGGGCGCCGAGACCGAGATCTCGTGCGGGCTCTCGAAGTGGGCCGTGCCCGCCACGTAGTCGACTCTAGCAGCCTTGAGCTGCGCCTTGATGACGTCCACCTCGCTGGCGACCACGCGCTGCACGCGGTAGAGGATGTCGTCGATGGTGATGTTCTTGACCGAGTAGCTCTTGCCGTAGAAGCCGTGGTGCCGGTAGCCGCTCAGGTGCAGCACGGCCTCGCGGAACGTCTTGCTGGGGATCGTGCCCGTGTGCACGCAGACGCCGCCAACTCGAGAGCGCTTGTCCACGACCGCCACCTTCTTGCCCTTCTTGGCCGACTCCATGGCGCACTGGATGGCCGACGGCCCGCTGCCCACGACTACCAGGTCGTACGCCGCCACCTGCGGCCGCATGGCCCCCACGGACAGCGCGCGGGCCCCCAGCGGCGCCCCCAACGCGCGCCTCGACACCTTCCACATGCTCGATCGAGGCCTGACTTCCAAAGTGACGTACGCCGTTGATCGGGGGACCGCGTTTACTATATAGAGGTTTGTATTTGTTTTTTTATGGTAGGTATTATTTTATTTGGATAATTACAAGGTGTTTATTTGGGTTTATAGCTCCAATCTGGACACTTGAAATTTCAATACGGAACTATTTTACTGATTTGGGACTTGGATATATTTGGTTTAGGTTTGTCCAGGTTTTGAGTGATAACTGGACTATTGGGGCTTCGAAACGCAATTGGCGGCGACTCGACGCTTAGGAAGGTGTTGGTGGCGAAGGTGCTGGGGAAGGCGGCGCTTGTGGAGACGGCTGGAGGCTCGGAAGACGCAGCAAGGGAGAAGAAATGGCGCGCAATGAGGAGAAGGCGCAGTCGCTGCTCAACCGCTGGACGTCCATGCGCCAGGACTTTTCCGACACGTTCAAAAAGTAGGAAAAGTCGACTCCCAACGGCGCTTTTTCCCATCTCTAATGGGCTTTTTTTCTCCATCGCTAACGCTAATTCCTTCGCCTTGGATGAAGCCGCCGGCCGTACATGGCGTCGCAGTGCGAGAGCCTGAAGGAGGCCGAGCGCTGGCGCCGCCAGATCGTCCGCGAGATCGCCAAGAAGGTCGCCGACATCCAGAACGGTGCGTGTCTATCTTCCCGCCATGATAGTCGTTGTTGTTAGGTACATGTAATGTTGTCGACATCTTCATGGCCATCGATCTAACTGTTGCTGTTGTTGTTGTCCACACCTGTGACGGCCATCAATCTACCTGGCAACGCCCATCAATTTATCTATCGACCATGGCCAGCCGGGTCCGGGGAGCACGTGATCCGTGACCTTAACGACGAGATCAACAAGCGCATCCGGGAGAAGCGGCACTGGGAGCGGCGCATCGTGGAGCTCGGCGGCCAGGACTACAGTCGCTCGCAGCCCGCGCAGGCGTACGACGCCGACGGCGTCGAGGTGCAGGGCTCTGGCGGCGGATACAAGTACTTTGGTGCGGCCAAGAACCTGCCGGGCGTGCGCGAGCTCTTCCAGCAGGAGGCGCCCGAGGCTCGCCGGCGGTCCCGGCAGGACATGCTGAAGGGGATCGAGCCCGACTACTACGGCTTTCAAGTCCAAGAGGAGGACCCGGAGGTGCTCAAAGCAGAGCGAGAGGCTGAGCGCAGGCAGCTGCAGCAGGCCGTGGAGGCCTGGGACGCCGCCAACAATGCAGCTAAAGCATCGTAATGGAGACATGCGACTGGGAATAATGGCGAAGTCCACTTGTTGGGAAGGGCTTAAATGGTATCGGACTCGACGCCACACTGCAAAGAGACTGCGCTTAGTCCTTGAAGTGGCGGATCGGGTTGGCCTTCTGCGCCTTGCCGTACTCGACCGTGGCCGCGGCCCACTCGGCCGACGTCGTCTTGGGCTCACCGGGGGCGGCGCCGCCATTGTCGGGGCCTGCCGTTCAGTTATCAAAATGCATGACGAAAAAATGAGCCACAAGACCACCAAAATGAGAATTGCGCCGTGAGAATTGCGCCGTACCCATGGCGCGCAGGCCGAAGTGCATGACGGAGGCCGCGCCCACCACGAGGCCGCTGTAGATGACGAAGTTGGCCGTCTTGCTCATGTTCTTGGTCACGGCGTACAGCATCTTGGCCTCGATGAACTTCCAGTAGCTGAGCTTGGCGACGTGGAGGGAGCGAATGTGAACCACCGCCGGCAGGTCACTGGCCCGGCCCCCTGCTGCAAAGACCCGCACCGCCCCACGAAAAATTCCGTTCGAAGCCTACACAGCAGATACTATCGACTTTTATAAACCAGAAGGTTAGTTTTCCTACCTGCGGAATGCTGGGGAGGTTGAATGGTGTTTTCGCGATGAGGTGACGGGTGATCGCTCCGGGCCGTTACAAATCAATAATTGATTTCGTTCTAGCAAGGCGCAACGACAACGCAATAGTGACTGCATTAAACGAATGAAGTGCTCGTGTTGAGAGCCCACACCCTCGTTTGAGGTCCAAGGTGTCGGCGTTGCTAGCTGTAGAAGTTGCGGTCTCCTGGCTGGATCTCCAGCTCAGCGGATGAGGCTTACTGCTCGCGGAATATTTGAGAGGAGATCGGATCGGGTCAGGATTGACAAATGGCAAATGTATTGGTGATCTAGTTGAGCTCCTGGATGACTGGTTTGGGCTTGTGCGTTGGCCGTGAGAGCTTGAGGCTGAAGGAGTCGTTGGTCGAGGTCTCGTGGTCGTCTAAATGGCCCTGCTTGGCCTTGGCAGCGCCCAGAGCCGACTTCAACGCCTTGTCGCCTTCGTCCTCGTCGTCGCTTGAGTCCGAGTCCGATCCGGACGACTTGCCGTCCTCCATAACGCCGAGCGCAAAGTTCTGCCGCCGCGACAATAACAACAACAGTCAGTCACCCAAGCTCGCCACTTGTGCATTGATCTGCGTCGCACCATCTCGATGATCTGCTTCTTGGGCTTCTTGGCAGCCGTCTCTTCCTCGGCCTTCATGTCTTCGTCGCCGTCCTGGTCCTCTTCGTCGGGCGAGTCCGAGTCGTCCGCAGCCTCCTCGACCTCAATGTTGTGCTCGTCGCCGTGGCCGGCAGCCACGGCCTCCTCCAGGCGTTTGTTCTCCTGGGCCATGGCCGGCAGGAACGCCTCCAGCCTCGAGAACACTGCCGTTTTCCATCCCAACAATCAGTCAAAACCTCATCACCATCCGGCTAACAGCAGCAAAAATACAACACACGAGCGCTCTTGGGCAGCTTGGGGAACGCCGGCAGGCCCTGCTGTCCGTCGCTCGACTCCATGATCTGCGAGCAATTCTAGCCGTCAGAAATCGCGATTTCGAGCCCCACAGAGCGCTCCAGACGCCCAAAACCGCAGCAGCAACGCCCAGCGACGCCCTCGAGCCCCCAAAGCCACGAGAAGCGCAGCCAGAGCCGCTGGAGCCGCGCAGAGATCACGACACGCACCTCGCTGGCTCAGCTGGTAGCTGCTGGTGTTGAGCGCTTCGAATCGAAGAGCCGACACGAACCCTTCCTTGAGAAGATCTAACAGATTATTCGAACACTAACTGCAAGAAAATGCTAATCGAGTCAATCCAATAATTAATTTCTAAACAGGATATGGATTTCTAACTACCCCGGATATTTAGAGCGGCTGGCGCGCCTAATTTTCATACTGAACCCTATATAAAACGGCGCCTGTTTTTTTTGCAGCATTGGCACCTGAGCTGCGACGTGTGACAATAGTGAGATCTATATTCAATTCTGACACCATTTCGGATATCAAGATAATAACTTTCCAACCCTTAACAGCAATTGTGCGGTCCGATAATGTTAGATAGATCGGTGGGATCGCTTTGTGACTTCCCAAAACGAATTCGCTGGCCCACAACAAATTGATATGAATGTTCGTAACAAAATTCAACTATATGAATATTTGTATGAGATAAGAACTGTAACAGCCTAACGGCCAAGTTGAAGCGGGCGTTGGCGTCGTTTCGCGGGTTGGTGTCATGCGCGACGCGATGGAGGCGACAAGTGGCGGTGGTGACGGGAGGGAGGAGGACTGGAGGCTCAGAGAGCGTTTGCACTACTTGGAGAGCAGCCACAGGCTGCTGGAGCGCCAGAACCAGGCTTTACAGCGAAGAGTGGCGCAGCTGGAGGCCCAGAGCGGACAGGAGACCCACCACCGACAGCTCGCGGAGCACGACAGCAATGTCCGAGGGCTTCTTCGCATCATTAGGCACCACGAAGCAGCTCAAATCGAGCTGCAGAGAGAGCTGGAGAGGCTCCAGGCCAAGGAAGTGGCGGCTGTGAACGCTTCGGTCAAGGTTTCGAGGTCGGCGCAGACCGAGTGCTGCTTTGGGCAAAGGTACGAAGAGGAGAGTCACGGGCAAGAAGATGCGAGCGCATACCTTCAGGTGATTAAAACATGCGCCGTGTTGTCTGGATTCAAGAGTTAGAAAGCTCATGTCATTCATAATGGTCAGCATTTGTATCAGCAACTACAGCTGTCAAGCCAGGGTCGAAGTTCGCAAACGAATGCAGCCCGACATAATGCATTTGTTCGCAAACCGCCCTCTGATTTCCGCTCATCGGTCATGAAGCGCCTTAAGGAAAGCCGGGACTTGTCATTATACCCTGCTTCAATCCCTGAAGAAGGTGAAGAGGGTCAATACACGAGCAACCTAAAAGTCGTCAAATCACCTGCACTCTCAAGCTCGCAACCGCAAAATCCACCCCCAGGCTGCTTATCGCATCTTGTAAGTTTGGAAGAGCAGAATCAACAGCTCAGAGAGCGCCTCGACTCTCAACAAACCCTTCTAGATCAACTTCTTAACATCAAGCTCGACAACGCGACAAATTCATTCAAGCACGAGAAAGAAACACCGACTTCAGACCAAGACAAATTGTCAGCACCTGCACAGATCATACCACTACCTTCAACCATGGCCAATGATTCAAAGGACAAGAGAGAACGCTCTGGTGTATCTAGATCATCTGTTCACATCGTGTCTACTCTTCCACCAGCATCGTCACGGCCAATGTCTCCTCCAGCTGCTTAACGAGATCACACTTGTGCATCTAGGTCACATGTTCAATGTCTACTATCAGTTGCTTAACTCCGTAGTTTATTGTGCTAGCGCTTTGATATTGAGTTTTATCATATTTTTCCAGCGTTCTTCCAGGCTTCCTTGTAGTCCAACTCGATTTGAAGGTAGAATAGAGGAATGCCCATGCGTCCTTGGAGCGGAATCGCGTATTTGTGGCGCATTTCGTCGTTCCATTCCGACGGGCATTGATTTTCAATCGTCAGCATGATGTTGGCTCGCTCCGCTACCCATCGCTGCTCGGATTGGTCCAGAATCAATGCATACGTGTTCCCCATCCTACAATGAAGCACTACATTAGCGTCAAATAATTCGGGGTAGATCCAACGGATCACAACCTACATGGCAATTAGCAGATTAACGAGAAGTATCATGACAAGTATCACGTAAGCGAGCATGAGAAGCTCGATAAAAATTTTCATCCGCCCGCTTGTGTAGTTGTCATCATAGTTGATCTCGCCCGCAAATGCAGCAATCGCTAGCATTCGAATGCGATAAAGTAGGTCCAACGGCCCTGAACGATCGTCTTGAATAACGTAAACGGCATGAGCAAATCCAAGCATGACGGCGCCGTATACAAACATGAAGCGAACAATGTCGTTGGCGATCATCCGAATAATCATAATTACGAACGGGCCAGTTGAACGGAACCATCAGGAAAAACAGCATGTAGAACCAGGAGAAAATTAAAGTAACTGCAATAAGTCCATCTTCTGCGTCTTTTAAGCCAACACCTCGCATAATAGCTGCCAGAATGTACGCAGAATCTGACACAACAGTGCAAATGTTGTCAAGTTCCCAGCCCCTGCTTCAGATGAGTATGATTCCCAATGCATTACCATTTGGCTACACTCGTTGGTAAACTTGATCACAGTCACACCCATGCAGCACACCTCGGCGATTCCCAAGACCACCCGATTGCCCAACTTTCCCGCAGAGTAGGTATCGTGACGAAACAGTGTAGTGAT
>JAASGX010000760.1:0-14324 GCA_023334415.1 Phytopythium chamaehyphon | reverse complement strand
GAATCGCTCACGTGTACGAGCTTACGTGTGCGAGAGAGAGTATGACCAAGTGGGACTCTCACTGTTTGGACTCTTGTCAGTCGGGTAAACTCAAAGATACTGCTGGCAGTCAGCGACTTCAACATGTTACGACCACTGAAATGTATTTGGTGGCAGCGGCACCGCCATGCCTGAAAGCGTTTGCAGACCCCGCGTTTACAGCCCTGTTACTCGCACAGGGGGCTGCGCTGCAGGGTCTTGGGATATCTGCTGACCTTGCTGACCCGGACAGGATTTGTAATATTATATCTGGCAATGGCAATTAGAAATGGCTACAAAACGATAACGAGGACGGTAAATCAAAGCAGCAAGAGCTACCTGAGGTTGGGCGAGCTTACGGCTCTCACAGTCTTTTATCGATGCATGGGGCAAGACTTGGCGACGCCGATGTTATTGCGCAGACAACGAGATGGACGACATGACAACTCCTTGAGGTACAGATGATTACTGTATGACTTTTGCGAGTTTTGTTCACGTCGGTTGTTGTCCGTGCAGTCCATCATGGACCGCGCAAAAGATCAACAAGACTGCACAGCGGGATTGAATTGCTGTTATTGATGATCCTTTACAGCACCACGAACGCACTTGACATCAGCACAAGATGTGCTGCCTTACTCGCAGTCGAGGACGACGCGGCCGACGAGCTTCCCCTGCTGCATGCGCTCAAACACGCTCGCTAGGTCATCGAGCTTCTCGACCGTGTACGTGGTGCGCACATCGCCAGTCGCAACCAGGCTGAGCGCCTCGACGGCGTCCTGACGGTTCCCAACCATAGATCCAATGATGCGGTGCCCACCTTGAATGGCCTGGTGGACGTCTGTCTGCATGAACGGCTCATCTGGCGCACCAACGAGCAGCACAGTGCCATTTGTGCGCAGGAAGTTCTGCACACCGTTGTACGGGTTGCCGCCGCCCGTGGCAACAAGCACGGCGTGCGCCCCGCGACCGCCCGTCAGCTCCTTGATCTTGCTGGCAATGTCACTCTCCTTCTTATAGTCGATGAAATCGGCCACGCCGTATCCGGCGACCAACTGTTTCTTGTCTTCGCCCGAGTCAACAGCGATAACACGGAAGCCCATGGAGCGGGCGTACTGGCACGCCATGTGACCTAGACCGCCGCCAGCGCCAGTGACCACGACAGTCTCGCCGCATGTGCCTCCAATTTGCTTGAGCGCGCGATACACAGTCACGCCGGCACAAAGGACTGGTGCTGCTTCTGGCAGAGCGACCTCGCTGGGAATGGCTGTAAGGTGGTCGGCGAAGCTGACGCACCATTGCTGGAAAGAGCCGTCAATGGTGAAGCCGTGCACCTGCTGGTCGGCACATGTCGACTCATATCCCTTGCGGCAGTCCTCGCAGCCGAGACACGACTTTGCGAGCCACTTGACACCGACGGGATCGCCAACCTTGAGACTCGTGTGGGTGTGGGGGCCGATAGCGGCGACGTATCCAGTGCCTTCGTGGCCACCAACAAGTGGGAGTAGACCTGGGATATCGCCGCGCCAGATATGAAGGTCCGTGTGGCAAACACCAGTGAAGGCTAGACGCACGAGCACCTCGCCAGGCTTGAGCTCGTCAGGCTGAACCACCGGCCAGTTGTCACGCACACGGATTGGCGCGCCTTTTTCCTCGAACACGATGGCTTTCTGCGTCTTGGGGATGTCGTAGTGCGTTTGCGATTGAACCGAGAAGCTTCTGGCGCAATTGCCGCATCCACACCGCTTTGAGTGTGCGGAAGCTGCAACCAGTGATGCTCCTCGCAACGAAGAAAAACCTGCGGCACGGGTCATTGACGCATGCCGGCAGTGGGAGATCGCGCGCAGCATGGCTTCGAGGTGAATACCGGTGGAAGATAGCCTTGAGTCGAATGGCGCGAAATGTTAAATGGCGTTGACGAGTTCTCGGCGAGAAACGAAGTTCATGCCAATAGGCGGTGCCGTCAACGACGTTTACGGCCGGTTTGCGTCCGTGCTGACATGCCAAGCAGAGCGGGGCGAAGGATTTGCCTGTGCTGAGCTTTCTGTGGCCTTCATGGTGGGCCACCAGGAGGCTGCTAGCCGCCAATAAACTGTTTAGCAAGTGCCAATCCAGGGCGGATTCGCTTCAAGCCTGCGCACTTGTTGCCGCGTCGAGAGCGCATGAGTCCCATGATTAGGATCCCAGAGGAGCCAGCAAATCCTCGTTAGTGTGCTGCTTCGAAAGTCCAAATACCATGCTGGTCAACTTCAACGAGGCCAAGTGTATCAAAACGTCATGTACATTCAAGTTTAGCCATCGCTACTGCCCGAGCTATTCGCTTGCTCACTCGCAGTCGAGCACGATGCGGCCCTGCAGCTTGCCGGCCTCCATGCGGTCAAATACGTCCTGGACGTTGTCAAGCTTCTCGATCGAGTACTTGGTGTGCACGTCGCCGTTCGCAACAAGCTTGAGCGCCTCGACGGCGTCTTGTCGGTTGCCCGTAACCGACCCGATGATGCGGTGCGCCATCAGCACAGTGGTGAACACATCGGGGCTCAGCTTGGACTCGGCCGGCACTCCCACGAGCACCACCGTGCCGTGCGGGCGAATGAAGCTCAGGGCGTCAGCGTACGGGTTGCCACCGCCAGCGACGACCACAACGCCGTGCGCGCCACGGCCCTCCGTCAGCGCCATGACCTTCTCCGTGACGTTGCCGTCCTTGAAGTCGACGAAGTCCTTGACACCGTAGCTTGCCACAAGCTGCTTCTTGTCCTCGCCCGAGTCGATGGCGATCACACGGTAGCCCATAGCGCGCGCGTACTGGCAGGCCAAATGTCCGAGACCACCGCCAGCACCCGGGATCACAACGGTCTCGCCGCAGATGCCGCCGAACTCCTTGAGCGCCTTGTAGACGGTGACGCCGGCACACAGCACGGGAGCAGCCTCGGGCATCGGGACCTCGCTCGGGATGGGGGTGACGTGGTCCGTGTAGCTGACGCACCACTGCTGGAAGGAGCCGTCGATCGTGTAGCCATGCACAGACTGGTCGGCGCACGTCGACTCGTGGCCCTTGCGGCAGTCCTCGCAGCCGAGGCACGAGCGCGCGAGCCACTTGACGCCGACAGCATCGCCGACCTTGAGGTTCGTCTGCGTGTGCTCGCCGATGGCGGCGACGTACCCTGTGCCCTCGTGGCCACCGACCAGCGGGAGCTTGGTGGGCAGCGGCCAGTCGCCCTTCCACGCGTGCAGGTCCGAGTGGCACACGCCCGTGTAGGCTAGACGCACGAGCACCTCGCCAGGCTTGAGTTCTTCGGGCTGGACAACTGGCCAGTCGTGGCGCAGTTGCAGCGGCTCGCCGTGCTGCTCCATGACGACGGCCTTCTGCGTCTTGGGGATGTCGTACTTGCTCTGCGAGCGCACAGCAAAGCCACGCGTCTGGCTGGAGCAGCGAGCGCACGCGCAGCCAGCCGGGTGGCTCGAGCAGTTTCCGCAGCGGCAGCGAGCCGAGTGCGTCGTGGCCGCGGCCTTGGGGGCGGTCAGCCGGAGCGTGGAAAAGGTGGCCGAGCGAGCAGCCGGGGCGTTCTGGAGTCGAGCGATGGCGCGCAGCATGGCTTGAGTAGTTGGAGATGCCGATGGAGAGGAGGAGCTTGGGGCCGAGGCGGCGGAATTGGAAATGGTTGGGAGCGATCGACCAGCGGCGATTGATGGTCGATCGCGATCAGCTGTCGACCAGAGCGGCGATCTTTGCCGAAGCTGTAAGGACGGACGCCACGCAGGACAAGCGCTTGAAGTTGGGCTTCCCAAATGATTCGAATGCGCTCCGCGCTATTGTAGGTGCCTTACCGACCGCTAAGGCAGCAGGTTGAAGACGCATATGGAGGCCGCGGGTTTACAAGTCGTGCATGTAAACCGCTCGCGGTGCGTAATGCGGAGCCGAGTGCAACCACAAAACAATCTCGGTTGACTCAGTGGGTAGAAGGTCGGTAGTCAAGATAACGTCATGGGAAAGTCAAGCATTCAATATGATAAATATGTTATAGGAGGTCATTTAACGTATGAATATTTCAAATGATCCACAACTTTGAGGTAGATATGTAGTTACAGCGGTTTGTTAAAACGTTTGTGCACCTTGTCAGCAGGTTCAACTTGACAGTCGCACTGTGCTCAACTTCAACCTAAGTGGATACCTTCTATAATGAGTACCTTTCCATTTATTGTGAGCAAAATACTGATTTACTCAGTCATTTTACCCTTCTATATGCATATCACTGTCAAGACGGGTGAACGCAGCCGTCTCCAACTCGCGCAATGGACTGGTAGCTGAGCCGGAGTGACGCAAGCACGGGCAGCACCAGTGCGTCCATGACACTGCGCAGGGCATCGGCGGTCCGCTCGAACGGCAGCAGCAAGAAGAGCGCGCGGTGCGGAGCGAAGAGCGCGAAGGCCACGGCGTCTCGCTGGAGTGTCGAGGCGCCTGGCAGCAGCGGATAGTAGTCGCCGAAGTTGCTGCAGAGGGCGCCGGAGACCACGAGCGAGCCCGTCGTGGTGTAGAGCGTTAGCACGCGCTCGCTTCGGCGCACGAGCTCCAGCCTCGTCACGGCCGCGCGAAGCAAAGTGCTGTTGGAGTGCGCGACCAGGATTGAGTCGCTGACAGACAGGAGGCCGGCGCGTTTTTGCGGCAGATTGGCGACCGACCATGGCTCTGCTGGGCGTAGCTTGCTGTCGGAATAGTAGATGAGGTGATCCGGCGTGAGCTCTAGCGGCGGCAGCAGACCCTGTTTGAGACGGATCAGCTCGGCTAGTATCTCGACGGCGACTCGAAGGACCTACGCACCTCGTCGCTCCACTCGTGGTGAACGCGCACGAAAACTCGTGGCTGAGGCTTATGGCTCAAGAAGCCGTTCTTGGGGTGCGGGAGATAGTACACTTGCGAGAAGACAAGCTCGCCACTGGAGTCTAGAGCCAACACCGACTCGCCAATGCGAACACTCCCGATCGGAACAGATCCGCGCCCAGCGGTAGTTACAATCGCTGACTCTGGGAAGCAGCTTGCTGATACAGTCACGACGATGGTAGTGAGACACCCAACGGAGCTGTGCCACCAAGTGCTAGAGGCGCAGCTTACTGTCGGTGATGATTGTGTAGTCCTGGTCCTCATTGCAGAATGGACCTCTCTTGTCCGAATCGCACAGGCACGCTCCACCTTGCGTGCATACACCAACGCTCGAGCAGATTTCTCCGTCATTTTCGCACAGCACTATCAACCATGGCACTTAGGTGAGATGGAAGGCACCCTTCAGATCGACAAAACAAAGCTTCAGACCTACTAGCATCTCCGCTGCGGTACACCTCGTTTGCCTTCTGGGAGCCAAGGTTGCCTCCGATAAATATGAGCGCAGGCACTGTCGTGGTGTTTTCGTAGCGTGCGTCGGCTTCACAAAGCTCGCATCCATCAGGGTAAAGGGTGACTGTCTCGACACTTTGGGCACTCTCTCGCAGCACCGTTGCGAGCTCTGGGTTCGGCGGGGTCGCAGCTTCTGGATCGCACATGGCAATCACTTGGCCACTCAAACTGGTGGCGTTGTCCTCCGTGACACAAGTGCTGCCGCAAATGTAGGCTTGCGTCACATTGCGGTAGAATGGCACAACTGCGTGGCCCCACTTCCCAACACTCACCATTCGAGTGCTGCTCGTACCTCCAAGCGTGGATGCACTTACCTGGCTCCACTCCGCAGTCGAGACCCCTGATGCACTGGAAGATGGTGCCGTCCAGGTTTCGCCGTCGCGTGTGAACCAGGTATCTTCATATGCATGCATCTTCGCGATACCGTTGCCGATCACACCCCCACCAAAAACCCAGAGTCTTTGCCCGAGTTGCACATCGCCTGGGGTTCGGGAGTCGAATGACACAAGCGAGAACCATGCACGTGGAGACCATGGGGCCCCCAATAGCTCGACCCAAGAGCCACTCGAATCCATGCGCCAGACGTCATTCAGCGCACCTGCGTCGAGCCAACCTCCCATGACGAACAAGAAGCTCTCGCGTGAGGCATCTCCAATTGTTGTGTTCGTCATGACCTCGTGAGAAGCGCAGCCTAGCGCGGCCCGAGCCAGCCATGGCGCATCCGCCATCCGCTTCCAGCCTATCGTAGAGCTCGCGCCGTTGACAATCGAGCGAGTAGCCCACACTTGGCGATTTAAAGGGCTCCCGCCGAGCACAAAGACTTGGTCATTGAACTGCGTTGCGCAGTGATATCCTCGGCCCGACCACGGGACGCTAGTCTCAGCCACTTGCGTCCAGCTTGCTATGGATGATTGCTGTCGTTAGCACTACCCTGTTGTTATTGGGCCACTCTAGAAAGACATACCACCATTGGTCGAGATCCATACGTCGTTCGAAGGCTCCGGTGTGAACCCTCCAAGCAGCACAAGACGCTGACGAGAGTCGCTGGCGTCGGTGAAAGCGAGCAGCGTGTGGCCAAAGCGCCTGCGGAACGGCGCTTCCTCGAGTACCTCAACCCAGGTCTTGCCGTCGTACGAGCTCACCACGTCTGCTCTCGATGTCGTGTACTCGAGTCTTGACGAGTAGTACGCTGGCGTGACGCCCCCAACAACCCACAGGCGGCTCTTGAAAGCTGCGGCCGCGTGCGCTGGTCAACAAACAATCCGAGATTGAGAGATTGAGAGTCAACAGAGCAGCAGTCGGTACGCAAAAACTTACAATCCCGCGAGAAGCTGAGCTGCGAAAGCTGCGTCCAGCGCTCGAGCGCGCTCTGCTCGCTTACAGTAGCGTTGCAATCGAGCGCAGCCGCCTCAGTCGCCAGCAGCAGCAGCAGTAGTAGCAGCAGGCGCAGCATCATTAGAGCGTCACGACGTTTCAAGATTTTGGAACGTAGCGTTGTAGCTGAAATAAGGCATACTAAAACCAAGCGTTACAATTTACACCTGAAGAAAGTATGTGTTACTAGGAACAAGATAATCATGCTCTTTTTGAAATTTGTTTTGGTGACAGCCGAAGCCGCACTATTTTCGGTGTCGACCCAACGCAGGAGCATGCTGACGGTCGGGTCGATCAACGGCGCTCTTGCTGGCGACGGCAGCGGCGGCGGCACCACAACCACAGCTACAGCCATGGGCACTGGCGCAGCCACCGCGCAACATGGTCCGCAGCCACCGATACCCCCGCCCGCCCCTGCCGCGCCGCCACTTCTGCTCTCGACTGCTGCTGCTGCTGCTACTGGTGCTGCTCCTGCTGGTGGCGGTGGTGGTGATACTGCTGCTGTGCCGCCTCAGCGAAGAGGACGAGGACGATGTGCACAGGCGACGACCCGCTTCACGGCGCACGAGAAGGACACGCTCGTGCGCTTGGCGAACCGCTGGCTGCCGCGCGACAGAGGCGAGTGGGACCAGCTCGCCGGGCGCTTCAACGCCGAGATTGGCGCCACGACGCCGCGCTCGGGCGTCGCCTTGAACGCAATGCTGCTCTCGATGGCGCGCACCCCGGCGACAAAGGGCCATCCGGCGCGCCAGCGCCGGCTGCGAGACGCGCTGCGCGCGCGGGATGGCATTAACAACCGCGCGCGGGTTGGGCGAGGGGGCGACACTGCAATCGCCAATGAGCCAGGCGGTGGAGGCGGAGGTGATGGTGGCACAGAGGTTGAGAGGGGCGTTGTGGACTCTCACGCCGCACCGCCTCAACCAGCACTACGACAAGCGCCAACTCCAGCTCAAAGAGGCGAGCACCAGCAGATACAAGAGCGTAGCGCCAGCGCCGAGCAGGACCAGTCAACTTCTCGGCGCATCGAAGAGTTGGAGCGACGCCTGCAGCAGCAGTTCGAGCGTCAGCAGCGGCAACTCGATCGTCAGCACCAGCAGCTCGAGCACCACCACGCGTTGTTGCAGAAGCTCGCAGCACGGATCAATCCATGAACCTTTGCTGCTATCCAATAGGTAGGATTAGTTTGTGTCGAGTGGGAGGTAAGCGTGCGAGGTAAGCACTTTTTTTCAAAAGTCTCTGAGCTGCGGCCAGGGGGCTTTATTTTCCATTGACGGCGTAAAACTGACGCGACTAGCTTTTCACCGACCTCGCACACGAAAGTCTAATTTCATACAAATTAGTCGGAGCAACCAATCGATCTATCGCGAGAAAGCTTTTCACAAAAGCCACAAGCTGATCAGTGCACCATCGGGATGACAACTGGGATATCGGCGAACTCAAAGTTCGGCCCGATGTCTTTGTGACCATTGAAGCACCAATTTCCAGAGTGACTGAAGACTGCGTCAATTTCCAAAGCGAAAGAGATCTTCATAGGAATCGTGCGGAGTTGCTTCGGCGGATCAAATATACCCGGCTTCGTGGACCGTGGGTGCTCGACCGACCGGCGTTCCAGCTTCTGATCGAGCTGTTCGACAACTACGAACACTACACCGGCATCGCCGAGATGGCCACGATTGAGGAGCTCAGCGAGAACAACGCCTTCCTCACCGACATCATGACCACGGCACCGATGCTTATGACCACTGCTGGCTAGTCAAGTCCCACTGCGACCAGCGCGATTTTAAGCTCTGCTGCATACTAACGACATCTAGTTTTGGTCTGCACCGCTGAGAGGTGCAAAACGGGCTTTGAGCACGGCTTTGAGAAGAATGTGCGTACAGGAGTTTGAATCACTGCTTTTCATTTGACCCCGACTACTTTGAAGCAATGCTTCTCCATCTCTCTGTCCGCCAAGGCAAGATCTAGGGCTGCCACAACAGATTGCAGGTCTACACGAAGAGTGCACGCAAAACACAAGCACCAAACAGGTGCTTTATAGCGGGTTTATTTCCGCGTTCACTTACAACAACAACAGCGAGGGCAGCATTATGTTGAGCGCCACATCTTCTCCAACTCGCGTGACGAACTGGGCCGGAGTGACGCAAGCCCATGACAAGCAGTTTCGCAACACTATTCTTTTCCAATACTCGAGCCAAGATAAAAAGTCAGCAAGTTTTTATATCTTGACTTGAGTATGGGAACAGCAGTACCGTGATGCAAAATCCTTGGGCCTTGCTCTTCTGCGGCATCTTTGCTTCCTTCGAGCGCCGTAGAGAAACGCATTTGTTCGCCGCGCCATTGCCAATGGCATTGCCATTGCGAGAGACCACCAGACAGCTCCAGCCCCCTCGTCCAGCCGCCTGGTTGCGTTCTGGGACTCGGGCAGCCAGTTCGCGACGAGCTCGAGCACCTCCGCCGGCATGACCAACCGCCCGAGCTCGTCGCGCGACTCGCCGTCCAGGCTCGAGTCTGGCGACCTCCACCCCAGCGCCAGCAGCAGCGATCTAGCCGCGTTCGACATGTCACCCGACATGACGGGGCTCTCCATGGCCTCCATTCCCGGACTCGCCATGTTCACCGCCCAGCAGACCACTTCATGCAGCAGCCTGATGCAATCCGTGACGAACTCTGCTGTGCCCGCCTTGACCGGCTGGGGACTTGGCACTCAGGATCTTCGAAGCCTGCGGTCCCGCGCCGTTGTGCTCATCGAGCGGTTGCTGCGAAACCACCAGCCGCACGACGTGCTGAACCAGGTGGCCGAGAACATTGACTGGCAGTCCAAGACGTTCAAGCTGGCGCTCAAGATGGAGCGGCTGATCTTCAGGGCCGCCAGCTCTCGCGACGACTACCTCGACGAGTTCACTCTCGCTCGCCGCGTCAAGAGCTTGTCACGCCACCTCGTCCGCCTTCGCATGCACAAGAACCGACTCGCGCGAGAGGACTACATGGCTTCGCAAATGGTGTAAGGCGTGACTCGCGGCTCGAGGAGGCGAAAGGAGGCGCAGCCACGCCCACGTATTGGGCCAGATCCCGACACGCCCCAGCCTTCCCATCTCAAATAGCCCGAGATGTTTGCATACTTACATTAGGATAAATTATGTGCACCTGGAATTTCAATGCTTTGAAGCACGTCTCGCCCGTGGATGCCTGGGTGCCGAGTCGTCACTGTAGGCTGCACAGCTACTCGCCACGTCGACTCGCCGCATCGGCGATGCTGATTCACTCTGAGGCAAAGGCATCGAACTGGTTGCTTGGTCGTATATGGTGCTGCCACTGGCAGCCTGCCCGACAAATATCTGTGAGATGTCTATGAAGATGCCCAGATCCATGAAAGCTCCAATGCGATGTGTAGGGCGCGAGCTACATCGACAAATTATCGGAATGAAAACTTCTTCATTCGATATCGAGCATGCTCCGTGTATCTAACCCATGCATGACCTAGGAGGTTTACCGGCTTTACTCGCAGTCGAGCACGGCGCGGCCGATGACTTTTCCGGACTCCATGCGCTCAAAAACGCTCGGCAAGCTCTCGAGCTTCTCGACCGTGTATGTGGCTCTGATCTTGCTGTTCACCGCAAGGCGGAGAGCCTCGATGGCATCCTGCCGGTTCCCGATGGACGATCCAACAAAGCGATGCGCGAATCGGATGGCTAGGTCCACGTCAATCGTCATCGGGTAATCAGGTCCGCCCACCAAGAGTACCATGCCGTATGGGCGCAGATAGCTCTGAACGTCTGCGTACGGATCGCCTCGATTTGCGACAACCATGATGCAGTGCGCCCCGTAACCACCAGTCATAGCCTTGACCTTATCAACCACATCGCCTAGCTTGAAATCGACGAAGTCGGTGAAGCCCAATGAAGCGACGAGTGTTCGCTTCTCTTCGCCTGTATCGATCGCAATGACTTTGTAGCCCAAGGCTCAAGCGTATTGGCACTCCAGGTGACCAAGTCCACCACCTGCGCCACAGACCACAACGATATCGCCACCCGCCCCGCCAAACTCTTTGAGCGGCTTGTAAACCGAGACTCCTGTGTCACAGGAATGGCGTCGCGGCATCTAGAGGCATCTCAGCTGGGATCGGAGTCGCGTGGTCGGATTAGCTCACACACCACTGCTGGAACGTCCCATCGATGGTGTAGCCGTGGACGGACTGGACGTCGCAAGCAGGTTCCAAGCCTCGACGGCAGTCCTTACAGGTGAGGCACGCGTGGGCAAGCCACTTGATACCCACGGGGTCTCCGATCTTTAGACTTGTCATGGTGCCTTTGCCGATTGCAGCGACGCGCCCAGTACCTTCATGGCCACCTACAAGCGGGAGCTTGGTCTCGCGCGGCCAGTCTCCCTTCCATGCGTGTATGTCGGAGCCGCAGACACCAGTGTACGCTAGGCGGATGAGAACTTGGCCAGGTTTGAGGTCGTCTGGCTGCACAACCATCCAGTCGGAGCGCACTGTGTGCGGCTCACCGTGCTGGGAGAACACTATAGCTGTTTGCGTCGTGGGTATCTCCAGGTTAAGATTGCCGGGGCCTGCCATATTGGCGAAACCGTATGAGCGAAGCAGGAAAGTTGGGAAGTGAGACCGTGACAAGAGAACCAGAGAGGCAACCATGGCCTCGGAAACAAGGCTAGAAAGTCTGCATCGCACTGGTGTCTTGTGTAGACATCGGCTCGTTCGAGCAAGTACGTCAGGCCGGACGGATCGCTTACGGGACGATTTGTAAGTGATCGTCGCGTGATCAGCTGAAGAAACCAATCTGTACCGATTAGTATGAACGAAGCACCAAGTGATGCCCATGGTGTCGACAGCTCAAGCACCCTATGAGCTCGGCTTCGTGCGTTCCAGCCACCTCTGTGTCACTTCTCGCGCATATCAAGGTAGTGTACCGCTGTCAATGCTAGTCTGGGACCTGGACACGTCGCCGCCTCGACATCACTGTAGCACAACAGCTTCAAACAGGGCCAACACGTCCCGGTACAGGTGCATGGCGCTCGGGGTATATTGTAGTCTCGAGCGCAGCGCGGCCCGTGGTCCCCGCCGAGTCTCTACAGTTGGCGGGGCGTCTACTTCTTGGCGTTGTACGCGAGACGCTCCTGGTTGAGCGGGTTCTCGGGCGACTTCCGCCACATCTCGCTGAGCCGCTGCTTGTACTGCGAGAGCTTGAGTCCGGGGAAGTCCTCGCGCAGCTGGGGCATGGTGGCCTCCTCGAAGGCCTTGTATGCGGCCTTGGCGCGGCGTTCCGGGTGCCTGTCGAGGTCCTTGTCTCCGACGCTGAGCAGGTCAAGCGCGGCGTCGAGGCTGCGCGCCTCGTCCTTGGCCTCCGCCGACCGGTTGCGGTTCTCGGTGGCGACGGCGCCGAACTGGATGTCCTTCTTGCCGGCGGCGGCGCGGGCGGCGGCGGCCCTGCGCTCCTCCTCCTCGCGCGCGGCGGCCATCTGCGCCTGCGTGAGCTTGCCGGCCGCGGGTGCGCGCGAGCCCTTGTTGCTCTTCTTGGCCGAGGTCACGAGCGCGGCCTCCCACGGGGGCAGCGCGGGCGCCGCCTTGTCCTTTTTCAGCTTGCGGATCGCGCCCTTGTCCTCCTGCAGCCCGTGGTCCTCGAGCGCCTGCATCTTGCGCAGCTCGGCCTTGCGCGCCTCCGCCTCGGCCTTCTTGGTCTCCTGCTCGGCGCGCCGAGAGTCCCCGCGCGCGTTCGACCCGCGCGACCACTCGGCCGCCTCGGCCGCCTCAGCGCGCGCCGCCGCCTGCGCGTCCTTGGCCGCCTTCGCCCCGGCCTTGCGCGCGTTCGCCGCCTCCACCTTGCTGTTGCCGCCGCCCGTGCTGCCGCCCTTCTTGCCCATGCTCGTCACTTCCTTCCGCTAGTTCGGTAGTGGTGGCCTGGGTGGACTTTCTCGTTCAATGGCATGTGCGCCGCCACGTGCCTTCCGTCCTATCAGTGGGCAGAACGCTCGGTTCTAGAAGATCGGGGGGAGGGGAGTCAGCCCTACCGGCAACCAAAACGGTCACGCGAAGGTTGCGCGTAGCATGGCTCGAATGGACACCTTGGCATACCAAGCAACCAACGGCATGGTGGAAGACGCGTACGGCAAGACGGTCGGCGGCAAGCTCACGCTCAAGGGCGGGCTGTCCCTCAAGTGCGTCGCTCGCAGTATGCGCGTCTTTATAGCTCTCGCGCTGATCGTGTGCCCGCGCGTAGGCCGACCAAGGCGCACAAGAAGAAGAAGAAGGGAAAGAAGCGCGAGCGCGAGGCGGCCAGCGGCGGGGAGGACGCCGCGACCGGCGGGCAGCCGGCGTTCGAGCTGGTGAAGCTCAAGGGCAGTGGGCGCATCCTATCGTCGGGCACGACGCTCATGGGCCAAGTGGGCGCCAGGTTCCTGCAGGAGCTGAGCGTGGGCGACGCCATCGTCATCCAGCACCCGACGTCGCTCGTGGAGGAGACCCGCATCCTGCGCATGGTGCTCAGCGACGTGTCGGCCGCCATCAGCTCGCCCTTCAGCTCCGACTTGGTCTCCTCCACGCCCTTCTACTACATCAAGGCCCCACCAGAGGTCAAGGACGCGGCTCAGGACGAGGTGCGCTCTGTTCTACTTGTATTCACGGCGTTGAAGGGAGATTGACCGCATGGAATCGGAGAGCAGGGCTACAAGAAGCGCAAGAAGGTCGCAGATGAGGCTCTAGCCTTCGGGACGTACGCTGGCGGCACCGAGGCGGGCAGCGAGGTGACGTACCGAGTCAAGAAGAGTGGCGCGTTTGGCGGCTACGCGATCGTCAAGGAGGTTCGTTTGCTTTTGAAAGGGTGGACTGGGAGTGCTGAATGGTAACTAACGGCCTCTCGTTGTTGCTTTTGCAGAGCTCAACAGCAGACATGAGCCGCGAGGACCTGCTTGATATGCGCTCCAAGAGGAAAGGCGACCGGTATTGTATGTGAGATGCAACAAAGGACAAATTTCATTCGATTCCTTTCAACGTACACACGAGAAATCCTTCACATGTTACCTTGCTGTAAGCATCTATTGAGGAAACACGGGCAAGTACTTCGCAGGCATCGGCAAGTCTCTCTTCGTGATGTTTTTCTTCATGCACTACATACTCAAAATTTCGTACGGCCGCGTGCTGGGCGAGGTACAGGTCAAGCGTGGATTGCTGGACTTGGTATGAAGTTCACATGGTCACGTGCATTAGCTTTACAGCTTCGCAACTGATTCGCGAGAATGTGCTAATACAACCGGCATTGTAGTGTATATCCAAAGATTTTTCAATGCACGAGCTCTCCTATGTGTTAAAGTGCCGTTGGGGATCATCGTCAGCGTGCAAACTTCGCTGGTGGTCTCAAGCCTCAAATTTTGCCGCATTAACTAAAAGGTCTGGTCGCATCTCTTCAGATGGCGAGACTTTGAGAGCGAGATCAAGAAGACCTCGGGCTTCATCGATATTTCCCTTGAAGACACGACATACGCCAAGGTTGTTTAGCACAAGAGGTTTGGGGGGGGGGGGGGGGGGGGGGGGGGGGGG
>JAASGX010000759.1:0-14342 GCA_023334415.1 Phytopythium chamaehyphon | reverse complement strand
GGGTCAAGAGCACAAGCACAAGGCGGCGACGCCGGTGGACGACGCGCAGGCGGCGAGCGCGCTGCAGGCGCTCGGGACCAAGCTGAGCGAGGGCAGCGTCGCGTGGTTCTCGGCCGTGGGTGAGCTGCAGGCGGCGGCCGAGGAGCCCAAGAAGACGAAGAAGAAGAGCGCCGGCGGCAGGCAGGCCAAGCCCGAGGAGCCCAAGTCGCTGCTGGCCACCGATGCGCTCGTGCTCGAGAAGAAGCGGCTGGCCGAGAAGCTGCTGGAGCAGGAGGTCGCGCGCTTTGAGGCCAAGAAGAGCGGCAAGATGTCCAGCGACGACAAGTACCTCGCCACCATGATCAAGTCCGGCACGCTCAGCGACCGCGTGGCCTCGCTCACGCTCACGGTGCAGGCGTCTCCGTTCCATTCGCTCCCGCGCCTCGGACAGCTCATCGCAATGGCCAACAAGAAGGCGCGCAGAGAGAGCATCATGGCCGTCGAGTCGCTCAAGGACCTCTTCATCAACAACCTGCTGCCCGATGACCGCAAGCTGCGCTTCTTCCACCAGAACCCGATCGACCACCCCAAGGCCACACCCAACCACCTCGTCATCTGGTTCTTCGAGCACTGTCTCAAGACCGCCTTTGCGCAGCTAGTGGGCGTGCTCTCGAGCGGTATGGAGGACGCCGTCGACAACCACAAGCGCGCCTGCATCCGCGCGGCCAACTCGCTGCTTACCGCCAAGCCGGAGCAGGAATCCGTGCTGCTTGCGATGCTTGTCAACAAGCTCGGTGACCCAGACCGCAAGATTGCCGCCTACATTCACCGTATGATGCAGGATCTTCTACGTGAGCACCCGGTCATGAAGCGTGTGGTCGTGGACGAAGTGGAGCGACTGCTTACGCGGCCCAAGGTCTCGGACCGCGCAAAGTACAACGCCGTGCTGTTCTTGAACCAGATCTACCTCGACGCGTCTGGGGATGACGCCGAGCTGGCCGCGCATCTCATTACAGTGTACTTTGGGTTGTTCTCGAAGGAGGTGCACGGCGCAGAGGTTGCCGAGGCACAGAAGAGCAAGAAGAAGGACAAGAAGAAGAAGAAGAACAAGTCTGCGGCGGACGCAGCGCTCCAGACTGCAATGGACCGCAAGCTACTCAGTGCGCTGTTGCTGGGCGTGAACCGTGCATTCCCGTACGCGAACGCGACGTCGGCAGACTTTCAGCAGGAAATCGACACGCTGTTCAAGGTCGCACACAAGGCGCACCTTACCACCAGCGTTCAAGCGCTCATGCTGCTGTTCCAGGTCATGAACAGCACCAATTCGGTGTCGGACCGATTTTATGTGGCGCTCTACGACAAGCTGTTGGATCCGCGGTTGCGCGAGACGACCAAGCATACACCATTCTTGAATCTCGTTTTCCGGGCCATGAAAGCGGATGTGTCACCTGCGCGCATTAGCGCCATGGTCAAGCGCCTGCTTCAGGTTGCAACGGCCATGACGCCCGCGTTCATGTGTGCAGTGTTGTTCCTGCTGTCAGAACTGCTTAAACTCAAGCCGCAGCTACGCACGCTCATTGACCAGCCGGAAGCTTCAGCTGGGAACATTCAGGACGAGGAACGCTTTAACGATGCTGAAGCTGCACTTCATCTCGACAAGGAGGAGGAAGACGATGAAGATGATGACGACGAGGGAGAGGACAATGAGGTCGTGGATCGCGATGATGGTCGCACCGATGCCGAGCAGTCCAGCAGCATTCTAGCGCAGATGTTCGGTGATCTCCCTAACGAACCTGCCCCCGCTCCTTCAAGTGGTGCTGTTATCAGCTTTGGCGATGACGATAATGCGGGGTCGTCGAAGAAGACAGCTGACAAGAAATCGGACGATGGATACGATCCTCGCAAGCGAAACCCATTGTACGCCAAGGCAGACGCGTCATGTGCTTGGGAGCTTGACCAGCTTGCGCGCCATTACCACCCGTCTGTGCAGATGTTTGCTCGCCAAGTGATCGAGAACCGACCAGGCGGCATCCAGTACGCTGGCGACCCGCTTGTGGACTTTACCATGCTTGCGTTCTTCGAGAAGTTTGTCAACAAGAAGCCTCGCCATCGTGGTACTTCTTCTGGTGCTGCTGCTGGTGGCACCCCCAAGAGCTGGACGTTCGCGCCTATCAACACGGAGGCCGTGCTCCAGCAGAACGAGGAGAGCCTGGACGCTAGTGACAAGTTCTTCTACAAGTTCTTCCAGGAGCGCGCCAAACGCGAAGAGACGATGCCATCGCGGCGGCGCAAGAAGCGCAGCGCTGATGATGCGGATCGCGACGCAGACGCATTCTCGGATATTGACGAAGATAATGATGACGAAGAGGACGAGGAGATGGAAGCGTATGCGCAGCAGCTGGCCGAGGGCATCATGGAGGACGGAAACATGGACGACGAGGACCCGGACATGGACGGCTGGGACAACGACTCGGAATATGATGACGACGCGGAGGGCGCTCAAATTGATGGCGAGGAGGATGATGAAGACGACGACGACGAGGGACTTGACATGGCTAACGGCGATGAAGGAAGTGATGATGACGATGAGGATGGCGACAACGGTGACGATGAGGAGGAGGATGACGAAGACGGATTTGACTTTGCAAACATGGCGGATGATGCGGATGGCAACGATGAGGTGCTGCAAAAGGAGCTAAGCGCCCTTGCGGCCAAGCAGAATCCTCCTTCATCGTCAGGAAAGAAGCGCAAGTCGACGTTGTTCGCTAGCGCCGACGACTACGATCAGTTGGTGCGCGATGCGCTCGCAAAGCAGAAGCAGGCAGGCGGAAAGTCGAAAAAGAGCCGCAGAGCGTAGATAAGCTGGCGAATCGATCTATAGAGAGTTCATTCATGCATTTTGCGGAGTAAAACGATACCTGTGTAATTGTAGCTGCTCCTATCTCTCCTCTTCGCTTTTGCTTTCTTTGACATGGTGCGTCAGTGGCAACGCATGCAGGAGGCGCACCTGGCCTGTGCATGAAACCTCATCCGGCTCGAGTGCACACGCGTAGGCGAGCAGTTGGATGCCGCTCTTGGCCGCGAGTGCGCACAGCTCGGCAAACTTTTCGTCGTGGGCAATAGACGGCGCGAACTCTTGGCAGTCGTCGCGTTGCACAAGGAAGACGATCGCTCCGCTGACAGTTCGCTTCTTCTTCTTGGTTGCTGCCTCCACGAGCTCCGTCAGCTCGGTCACATGTTTCTGCGCGCGGGTGGAAACCGTGTCGGGGAACACAGCACAGCGGCCTGTAGTGTCTGAGCTCAGCGCCAGCGTGACGCTTTTCACCTCGACGTACTTCTCGTGGATGACGGCGCCGCCTTCGTCCGTGGTCGACAGGATGAAGTCCACGCGGCTGTTCTTGGCGAATTTGACCTCGCGCTGCACAGCATCATAGGCACCGAGCTCGGGCATCCATCGCGCGAGCAACGCGCGCTCCACCATGCGGTTGGCCAGCGCCGAGTGCACCCCGATCCAGACGCCGCGCTCGCCGTTCTGCTCAATAATACCCCATCTTTAGTCCTCGGTTGGGTCAAGTCACGGCCAAATGGACGAACGCGCCCAGCGTACGCTGATCTGGATCATCTCGAGCGTGTAGGCGTACTTGCGCTTGGGGTCCGCGCTCTTGGACAGCTGGACGCGCGGCGAGGGCTCGTCCAGGAGGCCGACCATCGGCCCCGTGTTGGGGCAGTGCACCGTGATCTCCTGCTGATCGGCTGCCTCGGACTGCAGCACGACGTCCGCCAGGAAGCGCTTGTAGCGCCGCACCAGCGTGGCCGGCTCCAGCGTCTCGTATCGGTACAGGATCCTCTCACCATCCTCCGGCGTCGTCGACGCCTTCTGGAGCTTCGCAGTCACCGCGCGCCGCGGGTTCTTGCGCGGCTTCTGGGCCGCTTCAGCCGCTGGAGCTTCGTCTGCAGCTTGGCCGGTCGGTGGAGAGGCCGCGGCCGCACTGAGCGCGCGCTTCCTGTCGCTGCGGAGCTGCATTTCGAGCCGTCGGAGCGCTCGCCAGCCGATCAAGTGCATGGCCGACAGCTTTCCCGCGCTTTTTTCGCATCCGAATCGCCAGTTTTGACTCCTAGGTAGTCGAGTGATCTGTCGGTTTGATTCGCTGAAAACCATTTTGAGGCGAGCGGATTGGCTGAAAAGATTCGGCTCTTCGGAAAAACACCGAAGATCCACAAGTGAAGGAAGATGGCGGGCCTGGTGGCGAACGTGCTGCGGCCGGGCAGCCGCGAGTTCGTGGTGGCGCTCAACGCGGTGCTGCTGCTGCTCTTCTCGGTCATGCTGGGCGTCGTGTACACGGAGCTGGACGACTCGGTGCACGTGTTCGTGCTGCTGTTCCTCGTCGTGGGGCTCACGGTCTCCATCAACGTCTTCATCGTCCAGGCCAACGAGCTCAAGGCGGCGCCGGCCTCATCGGCGGCCGACAAGCAGCAGCAGCAGGGCGAGCGCGCCAAGACCGACTAGCGAGAGAGCTCCTAGAGCAGTTTGCGCATAGATAACACAAGTCAACCAGCACGTGTATTGCGGTCCGCTAGACGTCGTCCGCCGAGTTCATGCCCACCACTCGCTTGCAGCAGGTGAGCACGATGCTGCGGCCGTAGGGCACGAAGGAGAGCGTGTACCAGACGAGCGCCGAGAACTGGACGACGACCGAGAGCAGCACGAGCCCGACGCGGTGCGGCACGTGCGGCGAGAAGCACAGCGCGAGCGTGACGGCCATGAAGAGCAGGTACACGAGCGCCGAGTAGCGGCGCTTGGCGTGCAGCATGCTCTCCAGCTGCTTGCAGGGCCCGACGAAGAACATGGTGCAGCCGAGCGAGAGCAGGTTGCCCAGCGTGTACGCGAGCGCGAAGGGCGCCGGGTTGCCGCGCGCGAGCCGCGCGAGCCGGAAGGTCGAGCCGAGCGACAGCAGGAAGCCCAGCACGAAGCACGTGAGGAAGCCGATCATGCGCTCCTGGTACGACAGGCTCGGGCACAGCGAGTTGATGCTCGCGCGCAGGTTGGCGGCCTCGTTCGGAGTCTGGCCCGCCTCCGGGTCCAGCAGCTTCTGCTTCTGCTGCCGCAGCTTGTCCATCATGGTCGCCCTCGAGTCTTCCCAAGTGAGATCCAGGCAGGCGTCGCCAAAAAGCTTCCATTCTCACTCGTACTTAGCGCGAAAGGGAAACCAGAGGGGACGTCAATTATCAACTAATGATAGATGCAGGTGTAGTTTGGGGAGGTACAGGTATCTCCTAAGGGGGTGTAGTTACTATCTCTCATTGCTGAGGGACGGCATTTTCGTCGGCAAGCAGTGGACATGGCCGCCAAGCTGCAGGAGGCGCAGTTCGCGCGCTTCGAGGACGCGGGCGAGGGCGGCGATCCGGTGGCCGGCGCGCTGCCGACGTTCTCGGTTGCGCTGCCTGCGGGTGCGCGCGCGCAGCCGGCCAAGAGCTTCGCGAGAGGTGCGAGCGCGCTCCGAGCGCCTGTCTCGGCCTTTCTGTAGGAGTTTTTTTGGGGGAACGGGGCTGACGGGCGCCTGCAGTGCGGTCCCTCGAGTGCACGGGCTCGGGCAGCTTCTACTTCCAGAACGAGGCGCTCAAGGACCGCTTCGTGTGGTGCGGGCGGCGGTTTATTTGGACGAGGGGCGGCCGACTGGATGCGGACTGACGGGGACTTGCTGCCTGTGGGACAGCTGGCGCGTCGTCAAGAACGTCGTGGTGCTGCGCGAGTGGAGCCTGCACGCGTCGCTGGGACAGAACGGCATCAGGCTCGAGTTCCCCAGTGCGTTTTGTTGTATTCTGCTTAGTATGTGGAGGCTTTGCTGACGTCGAGGTTTGGTCGGAAAAGCGCCCGTTGTGGCCACGGGCGTGTTCGCGGTCGAGGCCTGGGAGGACAACAGCGTCACCATCAACATTGTGACACACGCCGGCACGATCCACCATTTCACGTACGCCGTGCCCGCGGACGAGGCCCAGAGCGTGTTCTCGAATGCGGACTCCACGGCGTACCCGGCCAAGCTCGCGACGGCAGTCAAGTGCGACGTGATGGCGAACCTCGCGCCCGATGAGATCATTACGGTCGCGCTGTGGGTGAACGAGTTCAACCTGACGCTGGGCACGGACACTGGCCGCGTGCTTGGCGTCAACTTTGGCCTGCCTTCGTCGACCTCTTCCGGCGGAGAGGTGCAGGAGTTTGCGTTCTCTGACGAGTCCATGGTCAAGTGGCTGTGGCACGGCTTGCTCAAATCCCGACAGAGTGATGATAGTCGCCGCGCGTCCGTACTTGCCATGACCTGCTTCCCCATCGAGAGCGAGGATGACAGTGAAGAAAATGACGTGTGCCTTATCACCATCTCAGCCGATTGCGTGCTGCGCGCGTGGTCTTACGGCAGCCAGTCGTGTCTGGGGAAGCAACAGATTAGCGCGATCGAAGCTGACATTGTGCCTGGAGCCGAATCAACGGAGGTGAGCGCCATCGCTGCCAAAGTTGTCTCGCTTTCGTCGACGTCTAGCGACAACTGCCGCTTGCTGGTTCATGTTGACACAACGGCGGGGTACTCTCAGAAGATCTTTCTCATCCGCGGTGACATCTCACCCCTTACGTCGGCTAACCAAGTCGACCTGGAACTAGATGTCGCGCGAGTTTTTACTGTTGGTGAGCCCTCGGAGAGTCTTCTCGGCGGTAACAACCACAAGCGGTTAAAAATGGTCGACTTTGCTGTGGACAAGAACTACTTGTTCTCATCGTGGCGCTCCTCCGACGGCGATGTCGTCTTTAGCCACCCAAATCCTATGGCGCTTACGGGCCCGCGAACGATCCAAGGTGATGCAGTCGGTAGTTTGAACGATCAGATGCTGCAATTCCAAGCCGACGATGAGAATTGGCCGTTCGATTTGAAGGAGGAAGATGTCGACAACCGCATCGATGTGAGTGCCTAGTGCTTTGTGGTTTTGATTTATAAAATTGGCCTTGACTCGTCTAACGCTTGCAATTACTGTGCGAAGGACTTTTTTTGTGAGCGTGTACTTCTTCCAGGTCGATTCTCTCACCAAAATCTGTGCATGGCAGTACTTGAGTACGCCGGTGGTAAAAATGCGTCGCTTCAGTCGCACTTCTCCCAGCTTGGATACCAACTATCGAAGTACAAAAATCTACTGGTTCGCATTGTTGCTGAACGGATGACCTCGATGGTTAACAGCGGTGCTGCTGCAATGACCCGCCATGCTTCCCAGCCAAGTATTCTGCGCATCGAGATCTGGAAAGACATTATTGCACTTTGTGCAAAACATTGGAGGACTGAGAATGTACCAATTGGTTTTGCGACTGCGACAAACTCGTTGCTCCCGGGTTGTCCTGTCATGCTTCGGCGCAACCGCATCTCGCTACTGTTCCCAGCGGCCATTTCAATTACTGCTGCTTTCCTCCCACAAGGATCTAGTGCCGGAGCCGAGTGTGTGCGTGATTTGATTGCTCACGTTCTACCAGCATTCGATGCATTCCCGAGTGGTAGTTTCCGCTCGCTGATCCACCGTGAGGTCGCAGATATCGTGTCCGAATGGAAAGTTGAGTCGTTTGTTGCGCTAGCGAGGCACTGCGTTCGCCTTGGACTCCGAGGCAGCTTTGCTACTACTCGTGGCCCCCAAGTTGTCTCTCCAGAGATTCAGCTGACTCGTGCAGTGCTGCATTTGAGCAAGATCATTGGCGCAGACACAACATTCCATGAGCAAGTATTCCGCGATCTCGTTGAGCACCTGTTTCCGTTCGAGATGTGGAGTGGGTCAGGATCATTCAAGCCAGCGTCGCCTCTCAAGCGACCAGGCTATGATGACGACGAGGATAACGAGGATGAAGATTTTGAGATGAGCGATGCATCAGCTACAGCGGCTAGCTCTGGCGAGTACTACGCTGGACGACGAGCATTCTTCTCCGGTAATGAGATGTGCTTCGCGTTCGATCAGGTGGCTTCACGAACTGTGGACTCAATGTGCAACCAGGCACTTCGTGTGGTGCTGCTCTTGTCATACCTTGTTGATTCGCGACCATCATTTATTGAAACTGTTGTTCTCAAGCGAATCCTGCAAGTGTACCTTCCCAAAGCGATTACAATCTATCAGCGCTGGGAGCTGAGCCGCTGGATTGCCAGCCAGAATATCTCGCACGCATCAGAACTTGATGCGGTTGCTTCTAAGGCGTCCGCTACCTTGCTGCCTCCTCTCCTCCAATTTTTCCTGCGTGACGTCAACTTGCGCCTGAGCCGCTCAACTGCGTTCAAGCGCTCGCTATCAGTACTGCAGGTTGCCTTAGTGGACAATCGCGTTCAAAGCGAGCAAGCCCACAATGTTCTTGCTGTGTTCACGCGGGACATTCTACAGTACATTTCACAGCCTAACGAGTCTCTCGTACGGTTCCTGCAGAAGCGTAAACAATTCAAGCTCCTGCGTGCAATGTTCTGCTGCAACCTGACCGACATTAGCCTGAATGGTGGAGCCAAGCTTGACGCTGGGGAAGCGGGCGATAAGATGCTGCATCAATACGTCCGCTCTATCGGTGAATGTCTCGCGTGCGAAGGACAGGTTGCTGCTCAGCAAGAGGACAAGGATTACGCGTATTGGTGTTTCCAACAGGCTATTCGATGCTTTAACATATGCCTGTCTTCCTTCTACTCCGACAAGTACGAATATGGCAGTCTTCACGAAGGCGATGAGAACACGCGCCGCGCAGCGGAGAGATTCATCTACGAAACTGTCGGTATTCTCAAGCAAACGATTCCTCGCGGCTTCTACGAGCAGGTCCTTGGTTTTCTGTGGACAATTGCGACGCAAGGGTTCAACAGGGCAGTTGCGGACGCGGCACTCCAGTCGTTTGTGTGGGTCAACGTGTTTAAGTATTCCGTCGAAGAGCATCTCTTTCGCGATGCGCACCTTGCGCTCGTGCATATTATGGACCTAGCAGCGGCTGCATCTACATCCGCTTCAGTCACGTCGGGCCTCGGCTCGCCTTCAAACAAGAATGCAGGAGCCGATGACGAGATGAACACAGCTGGAGAGTGCGCAAGCTACTTGGTAAAAGAGCTGTGTCGATACGGCCGACTGGACCTTGTCTGTGACTTGCAGTGGGGTGCGGTCGAGGGCGACGTGGAGAAACAACTGCAATGGCAAGCAGCGAATGCGAATGTGATCGCCAGCGGAATCGTCTTACCTTTTGCTGGGTTTGGTTCCAACAGCGATAGCGCGCGCCTGGATCGCAGCGTCTTGCTGCATTATAACTTGTTGTTCGCTTTCTACTCACGACGCCAGCAGCCAGCAAACGCCGCAGCTGCTATGTATTCGCTTGCGTTGCGTCTCCGACTCGCACAAACGAGCTCACCGCCGGTCGTTGCTGAAGCCCTCAAGGCCCAGCGCGATGCGCTGAATGCTGCTCGCACTTCTTTGCTGTTGCTTCCAGTGGAAAGCCGGTGGGTCGTGCGCAAGCTTCATACTGAAGAGCTCATCCGCTCCGTCGCGACGATCGAAAACGCAAAGGAGTCAGCTGCAACCAACTCGGCCGCGCTACAACTTGTTTCCCTTGAAGACGTGGAGCGTGAACTCGCTGTGTTAGACGGCAAGCTGCGGCTGCTGAACGTATTTGGGCTTCAAGAGAGTGCTCTATTGAGCGGCATGAGCGGAGACGAGGTAATTTCGCTGCTGATCGACGCTGCAGTTCAAGCTTGCGTAGGTGGTGAGCGCGACAGCGGACTATCCGCGCTGTCGACTGTCAGTCGGAGGTCAGACTCTCGTGTTGCTGGCCACACCCAATTGACACTTTCGGAGAAGAGGCAGGCAGCAACGCTCGCAATAGAGCTTGCGGTAGACATTGCACGCAAGGGCGAGAGTGGCAAGACCGGGCCGACGGAAAGCAAGCGCTTTAGCAACATCACCAAGTCGCTGGCGCGCTACTGCGTCGCGAACGAGTTTGGCAACGCTACCATCACGAGTGAAAGCTGCACGCTGTGCTGGGATATGCTGGAGCTGTACCTTCGTGCAGTCGGATCACTAGAGCAACTCGAGCTGGCAGCCGAGGCGATCCTCGAGTGGGACGCGGCCAACCACAAGCCCGTCCTTCCCGACTGGCTGTACGAAGACCTTGGGCACCCGGTGCGCGGCAACCCGAGCAAGCTGCTGGTGCTGTACTTGAAGCACGGCCTGCTGCTGGACGCGCTCGCTCTTGCAGAGCAGACTGTCTCTGCGTCGTCGGAGTTGCTCATGCAGGACGGGGAGGCTGGGTTCCAGAAGCGTGCGATTGACGCAGCGTCCCGGTCTACCGCTTTACCATGGATCTCGTTCCACCTGCTCGACGCTGTGCTAGCCGCCGCCAAATTCGCTGTAGAGAACGTTCGAGACGTCAACGCAGTCGCGGAGGTTCGCGACCGCGAGCGACGGCTGCGCGACCAGCTCGCGCGGTATTTCCGCAGCGTGCAGGCGCTGGAGCAGGCGCGAGTGGCCGCCGGCATGGCGCAGGACGGAGCTCTTCTGTGATCAAGGCGTCGAAATACACACATGGGTAGCAAGCAAGCTTTGATGTCTATGCAGATTTTTGTTAGACCAGAGTGGCCGTGTTCAACAGGGCGAGAAGCTGCCATAAAGCTGGCGCAGACTTATTGTAGTAGCATTGCTGTTTGCAGCACTGAACACTGACACTATGCTTCCTCCCTAGCTATTCTTCTGGCGCTTTGGCCACCTACCGCTATGAAAGCGAACAATGCATTGGAGTGGGGAAACTCAGCTTTCCGAGTCGAATCAAATGACGCAGCGACACACGCTGCGCCTCATACGAACGAGACCAAAAATGGTAAATCATAGTTTCCCACCGAGGATATGAACATGCAAGGCGAGCCTACTCAATGGCCAACAAAGCTGAGTGCTTGAGACAAGAGTGCTTGAGACAAGAGTGCGCTTCGGCCGACGAAAGCTGGAATGAGCGCCTCGCTGGCATTTCGGCTTTCGAGCGCATGCATGGTTGGCTCATGTGTGCCGAGGCTCGGCCAATCAAAACGATTTTAATTATTTACAAAACAGGTAGTATCCTTGAAGTGTTTTGAAAACTCACTCATATGCATTTTCGCGCATCAAACTGGAAGTCCGTTGACCGATTGACTCGTTCTCATCGGACCCACAGATTGCACCCACCCACTCAAATCCGCACCAATGGAGCCGTCGGCCCGGACGTAACGCAGCATCTTGACTGCCATCTTCGTGAATCCACATTCCAAGCAAATGCTGGTCACTGCAGAATGCGAAAACTGCATCCAGAAACGCCACATCAGAGCGAGTTACCGCTGTTCTGTTCGGCTTTATGCATTCACACCCATTGCCAACCAATCTCACTACGGCTGCTTTTCATCGGCCCGGACTCGCTCCTGGTCTCAAAATCCAATGAGCCGTCGCTGAGGTTGCTTGCATTCAGAAAACTTCAAGACTACTGCTGTAGTTTGGCAAACGACAGCTTTCATGACCCAGTTCACAACCCTTGCGTATTAATCATTGTGCATTAGAGCGCCTACTGGCAATCGACTGTAGCAAGTCGTCAAACGAGGAGAACCCGGTTGACGTCGGCGGCGTCCGACCCTTCAATGGCGGTCTTGCGCGTTTTGCGGCGGCAAACTGCGCTGCAAAGTCGCGTTTTACGTCGCTCTTTCGAGGAGTCCCAGCAATTTCAGGGTCAGGCTCGCGCTGGCTGCTAGCGATTGATGAAGATGACGCGGCAGCAAAGCGCTTTAACTTCCGTGCAAGTGCAGCCATTTCCTGGGTTGACGGTGCTTGGGATGCTAGCAGTACACGGGGAGGGAGTGGGTGAGGTCCAACAGCAGACTCATCGATAGAGTCAACGGACGTAAATGACGCCGAGTCCCACATCTCTACAGCATGCATCGTCGTCTGTTCCTCGGTTGCTGCGGTGACTTCTCCGTCGCCTGCTTCGGGAAACAGAGCGTCTTCTAATGACGAGCAAGAAGTGGACAGCAGCATTCGTGTCCGCGCCTTGGTCTCTTCGACAGTAGGAGGCCCGCGGTGCCGTGATGATAGTCGGCTATCAACTGTGCGCGATCCGCCACTCGCGTTGCTCAGACGAAGCGAAGCGTTCTCCGAGTGACAGGAGGCACATATGCCACTTGATGCGAGTGATTGCGAGGCATCCTCAAACTTCTTGTTCAGCAGTTTCTCCAATGCGCGGCATCGTCTCGTGAGCTCTTCTACACGTGCATCATTGTCGTCCTGGTTGAAACTGGAATCAATTGTTTGAGTCTCGATGGCTCTGGTCTTCGTATGTTTAGTTTCAATGAGAACCATTGCCTCCTGTATCCTTCTGCTGAGATCAGACACCTGTTCATCGTGAATCCGCTTCATTGACTCAAACTCGTCTTCATATCGCTGCTCAACTTCTTGCACTCGCTCTTGGAGTTCTTGTTCAAGCACTTGCTGACGAACATAATCACTGATATCATTGGCGTAGTGGCTGAAACTGGAATCAATCGTTTGGGTCTCGACGGCTCTAGTATCCACATCCACATGTTTAGAATCGGTGAGAGAAATCTTGCGCGTCTGCTCCAGCGAAGATGCAGCATTGTTGTGGTCATTTTCTGGACGGCTTATCACATCCTCCCTCTCAGCATATGCCAACTCTAGCATTTGACGGACACGTAGTAAGTCCGTTTCGTATTGATTGCGATCCGCCTCCATCTACAAATAATATTTGAAGTCGGTGGTCAGTCATATCGCCTTTACCATCGTTTTTGACAGAGCGTTTACCTGTGAATGTGCTGCGTCAAGCTGGCACTGAAGGTTTTCTATCGTTGTCAGGTGCTGAGTGGCATCAGCACCATGAGTTGCGCGGTGCTTCCACTCGTCAACAGATCGATAAGCCTGCAGACGCAGCCACGATGTCAGCGAAGCCATGATGCCAGAAACCCGTCAGTGATTGCAGCGCACCATTCGAAGTTCGTTTTCAAGCCGCGCCTCCTTCTTCCTGTAGCGTCCCCGCACAGCTTTGAGTTCATCGATTGCCTCATCTACGACGCGCTGCACGCGGCTATTGTGAATGTCTTGCAGCTTGCTGATGGACTGGTCGAAGTATTCCATCTGCCTCACGGAGTGCGCTCGAACCGCCTTGGTAAGGCGGCCAACGGCCCTGTCCAGCTTCTCAACCCGCTCCGCCGTTTCGCCTGCCGCCATCTTCTTCACCCCAGTCCACGCAGCGTCTCCCTGGGGACAGTCATCCCTTCCGTGCTCTTCAAGCCTCTCATTAGCTTGGTTCCCGCTGTCTGCTCTCTCCGCAAGTCGCGCCACCGTATTGTAGAACGCCTGTGTTGGCCCGCTCTCGAACTCCTCCGCCACCGCGAGCACCTTGTCCGCCAGCAGCAACAGCCACTGCCTCTCGGCCTCCCGCTCCCGCTCCGCGTCCACCTCGCTCCTGCCCTTGCCCTCGCTGTCTTCTTGCTGCTCTGCCAGCTCCAGCCCCCTCGTCGCCTCTTGCTGTCCCTCGTCCCCATCCCCGCCGCCCCGAGCCTCGCTCTGCTGGCGCCGCCGCTGGAACAGCGCGTGGAGGGCGCGCAGGTCGCGGGCCGAGCGCTCGTCGCCGCTCCCGCGGTCCCCAGGGCCCCGCCGAGCGCGCAGATCGCGGTAGAAGCGCTGGTGCTGCGTGCTGCCGGCGCTCGAGCTCTCCGCGCCGTCGCTCCAGTCGCTCCAGTCGCTCGCGCAGCTCGCGCTCGACGCTTCCCAGCCGGGCAGCGCCCACTCCATGGCGGAATGGCGGAACTGCGAACGCGTCGAGGACGATTGGCTGAAATTCCACCTTCGAAGAGGTTTGATTGGAAGATAAACTACTCGTGCATGAATTCAATAATTCAAAAAAGCTTTACGTCCTTTCAAGCCCAGATTTTTTTTCATCTTCAAATGCTATCATTGCAGGACCAGAAGATCAGTCTTGCTCAAAGACAGCACGCGTTCCTTCATTAGCTAGCTAGCGTGCCAAGTGCCGATGTAGTTCAGTGTGGCTTGCACACCAACATGTTACAAGTACTAAGTCTCCTGGTTATCGAAGCCGATGAACAGCTTTGCAGAACTGTCATGCCATATCCTAAAAGTAAGTAGGCTGAAGAGGTGTGGCCGGTGGCTGTCTGGAAGCGTTTTGTCACAGTGGTACTACCATGCGATTAGAGGTAGATGCCCTCTCCGATGCATTGCTCTGGCATTACTTTCGTGCATCGACGCTGACGTGTTGGCCTGCTGGATCTCTCGGTCACGTCGGAGGCATGCCGCGCGCTCATTGGTAGTGATCGTCGCACTACCCACCCATCGACTCTTTCGCT
>JAASGX010000758.1:0-14367 GCA_023334415.1 Phytopythium chamaehyphon | reverse complement strand
GGTTATGCAGTAGTAAAGCCCGTGAGGTCAGTCTCAAGTGTTGCGTAGAGTACCCGCTTGAGCTCGTTCTTGGAGCGATACAGCGGTAGGTCGAGACGGTTGAAGCATGCGTGGCTTGATATGTACTGCGTCACCGTGTACGGCACACCGCGCAAGTTAAACGGGCATAGGCGTCCATCGTAGCTCGTAAGCCCGCGGAATCCGGACAAAGGCACGCACGACGACCCGGTCGCGAACAGCAAAAGACGGCGTCGGTATTCGTTTGGCATGTCAGCGACCACCTCCCAGAACCAACGCAGCACGCTCATATTGTTCAAGTTGGCAGAGTGTGTTGAATTTTCACGCCAGTCAACGACGTCGATCTCCTGAGTACCGCACAGCACATAATCGAACTCCTCCGGGTCGAAAAAGGTCATCACGTCAAGAGGAACGACTTCGTAGACGCCACGCAAAAATGCGTGGAGCTGGTCACCGACGCTTTCAAAGAGCATGTACTTGAACCAGCGATCAGCATAGAGCTGCTTGTTGTCGTCTGTCACATCGATGTCCCTTCCATTGGGGACCAAATCTATCACACGAACACTTCCGTCAACAACTTCCCGACTCAGGTCAGCAGAGCTGTCACGCAAGTCCACACTACTGCGATCCTTCGAAGAGTGCTTTGTACTGCTGTGCTCTCGGCGCTCCGTGATTGTAAAGTCGAGACCAAGCACATCGGCGCCATCATGCGTGAGCATCCACACCAAGTTCTTGTACGTCTCGGGGTCGTAGTACTCGATGTCGGTGAACGTAACCGGAATGCCCAGCATCAATTTGAGAAGCGGTCGAGCGAAATGGAAGCCCCAAATACCGCCTTCCAGTAGTGCACGGCCAACAAGGCGGCCGGTTGCATAATAATACATCAAGTGGTCCTCTCCGACTTCCTCGCGCGACCTCGGATTCAGGTAGTAAGAGCCTTCGCCACGGTTGGAACAGCGAAAGAGACCCAGTGCCGGGTTAACTAGCATCTCATTAAGTAGCATGAACCACTCGCGATGCACGCCGCCTGCGTCGACGCCGCTCTCATCCAAAAAGTTGATCCGCATGAACGATCGAATATTCTTCTCTCGAATACACACAAGATGGTCAATCGACTCTTCCAGCATATACTCACGGTGCACCGACAGCTTCAGGAACTCGACCTCTGCGGGAACGATCATCGAAGCTGTGGTCACTACAAACTGCGCGTATTTTGAGGGGAAGTCAGTCGAGGCAAATTCAACTGCCTCCTTCTTGTGCTCGATTGATGATCCCGAGAGCGCCTGTTTGCCAGTAGGGAACATGGTTGGGTCTGCAGCAGACGCCTCCACAAGTCGAAGCTTGAATTTTCCGTTCTTTATCGTCTCGGGGAGGTTGTTATCATCAGTCGCTGGCTTTTCCGTCTTGTCAGCAGTATCGGCGCTGTCTGGCGATGGACTCTGGGACCCAGACACATGTTCCGTGCCAGCTCGAACTACCGGCTGTGCAGTTGTCTCTTTGAACACGACAACGTAGCCGGGCTGCTGCTCAATGGCGGGTGGGACTGTAGCGTCGCCGCTCTTCCGGTACCAGAACAAGTTTCCTTCCACGTCCAGCCTGCGCGACCACTCCTTGCGTTTCCTGCTCGCGTTCCGCCTTAGCGTCCAATTGGTTCCACAGCATGCGCAACCATGCCCGCCTACCTCGCGCGCAGCTGCATCTGCGTCATCGTCGCGACCGACTTGCGCGGCGTGAACTCGGCCTCGTCGCTGGTGTCGGCGCCGTCGTCGGCCCCCGGCGCCTCCAGCTTCTCTCCGCACAGCGTGCAGTACGCGAACCGCTTGAAGTTTTCGAACTCGCAGCACCCGCAGACGATGAAGCCCGCCTCGGCCTCTCTGCGCCAACCGTCAACGCTCGAGCCACACACCACATGCTGAGAATCCAAAGGCGCCGCACCTGGTGACCGCATCGATGCGGTGGTCCACGGACTCGCCTCTGCTCCAACGAGCAAACGCGTTTTTTAACGTGGCGGCAAGCGTTGGTAACACGGAGGCGCGGCACGTACGAGAGCAGCGGCGCGTGCAGGTCCTCGAGCAGGTGGCGGCGGCCGCGGCAGCCGACGTACCAGCCCATGAAGAAGAGCAGGCACAGCAGCAGCATGCCCACGCCCTGGTAGAGCATGGACGCCTCCATCGAGCGGTCCGCCATGGCGACGGGCGCGGTCGGAAAATGGCGATTACGGCGCGCCAACTGGCCCAGCCGCTCTTGTAGAGGGAGGTTCCGATTGCTCTCCACGTCTTCATCCCTGTGCAAGAGCGGATGACACGGTTGAAGTTTCGGCGGTCAAACGTGGTTCAGAAAGGGCGCCCGCTGGATTTTGGCAAGAGCTGCTGCATTTGTAGGTATCAATGCAACTGGAACAAGTAGCGGTATAGCCATAGGGTATCTACACAGCATGCATGGATACGCATTAGGCGGTCGTGAAGCCGTAGGCGTCCGTGTCGAGCACGGCGTACAGCACCTCGCGCAGCTCGTCTCGCGTCGGATACAGCGGCAGGTCCAGCTGGTTGAAGCACGCGTGGCTGCGGATGTACGGCCTTGCGGCCTCGTACGCTACGCCCTTGAGCGTGAACGGACAGATGCGGCCGTCGTAGCTCGTGAGCCCGCGAAAGCCCACGAGCGGCACGCGCGAGCACCCGGTCGCGAACTGAAGCAGCCGACGCCGGTACTCGTGCGGCATATCGCGCACGATCTGCCAGAACCAGCGCAGCACGCGCGACTTGCGCAGGTTCTTGGAGCTCTTCGTGTGCCGCTCCCAGTCCTCGATGTCGATCGTGTCCGAGCCACACAGCACGTAGTCGAACTCGTGCGCATCGAACAGCATCAATGCTTGCCGAGGAATCACTTGATACAGCCCTTGGAGAAACGCACAGAGGGGAGTCGATATCCTCTCCACCAGCAAATACTGCGCGAGGCGCTGCGCGTACTGCTTCTTGTTGGCATCTGTAACAGCAATGCTAGCGCCTCCAGGGATCAGCTCAACCGTTCGAGCACCAAGTGACGGCTCTACAGCAGTAAAGTCTAATCCAAGACTCTCTGCGCCACTGTTCAGTAGCATCCACCTCAAATTCTTGTGCAGGACTGGGTCTAGGAATCCTAGGTCGTTCAAGGTGAGCGGATGCCCAATTATGATCTTGAGTAATGGCAGCGATAAATGAAAACTCAGAACCTCTCCTTCGAGCAAAGCTCGACCAAGTAGCCGGCCTATTGCAAACAGCTGCGTAAGTCGCTCTTCATCGATGGCTCCCGGGTTCAAAGTGTACGCCTGGTCCGCGCAATCCGTCAGCGAGAACAGTCCCAGTGACGGGTTTACAACAAGCTCGTTCAGTAAAACGAACCACTCGCGGTGCACACCTCCGGCGTCGATGCCTGACTCGTTCTCAAAATTGATCCGCATGACGGAGTGAAGCTGGGCTGGATCGAGGCAGCACAGAAATTCGAGCGACTTCTCGACAACAAATTCACGCCGAACAACGAGCTCCAACACTTCAGTCTCCGCTGGCCGCAAAAGTGAAGACGAGCGAGCGACAAAATACGCGAACTTGACAGGGAAGGCCTTGTCCGCCAGGTCGACAAGTTCGGTGTCGTCAATCGATATTTGTGAGGATGGAGTGATGACAGCGTTCATAGCAGCCAGCGCGAATTCCCGCGCATCTGCCGATGCTGTTGGTATCTTTGCCACTCGAGCTCCTTGGGCCAACAGCGGGTCGAACGAAGATTCGGACGCTGAGGGCGGTGACGCGAGCTCATTTCCATGCCGATCTAACGCAGAGCTCAGCCGAACAACGTAGCTTGCGGTGGGTGCGTCACTGCCAACAGGGTTGTACTCCCACCGGAGCTTGCCGTCACTGCTTCGACAACGCCTCCATTCTCTCCTCCGCCTGTGGCAAAGAGCGGCGCGCCCATGTAAGTGCTCGTTGAACGAGTGAGTCGGAGCCTACGTCACTCTCACCTGACGAGCTCTTGACGAGCTGTGAAATCGTCTCTTTCGCGCGTTCTCTCGGACGGCGTCTGCCTGATCTTGTTGCCGCACAGGACGCAGAAGCGGACGTGCTTGGAGTTGGCGAAGCAGCAGACCTCGCAGACCACCAGCGCCGTGCTCGCTTCGCTGGGCTCGCAAGTTGAAGCAAAAGGTCAGCGGCAGCAGAACTTTGTACGTGCTATAGGCCTCGCACGACTCACATGGCAGCCACGTCGATGCGGTGTTCGAGCCCGGCCGACCTGCGCCGCAACCCGCATACCCAGTCAGAATCGCTCCACGCTCGACGACGGTGCGGGAGAGCGCACCTGGGGCTGAAGGACTGCGCCAGGTCGCCGCCCAGCGACTCGCGCTCGGCCAGCTTGCGCCGGAAGTACCAGATCATGTAGCCCATGGCGGCGTAGAAGGCCACCTGCGTGACCACGATGAGCAGGATGAGCCCCACCGCCATGGTCGAAGCACGAGTGGCCGGCTTGTCAGTGAAGCGTGTCAAGAAGCCGCGATGCGATGGCGTCAACGGCGCCTTGGAGTAAACCACTAGTGTACATGTTCTCTCACTCTAGTGACATGAAGGAAGTGGGCTAGGCTCCCACGGCGTCGGTGACGGCAAAGTCGAAGCCTGCGAATTCGTCGACGATCGCGGACTCCAAGTCGACGGCGCTGGATTCTACGTCTCCGATGGGTTGGCTCGTGAACTCAGAGCTGAAGTTGCTGGCGCTCGCCTGGGCAAATAAAAGACCAGGAAGTGAGGCTCACAAACATTCGGTGGATTGGCAACAAACATTGCACGCACGATTGCATCCACAGACTCGCATGGCTGGATCGGCGGGCGGACTTCTAGAGAGTTCATCGTGCTCCAGTCCACTTTGCCAAAGAACGAGTGACGCCTAATCTCCGAGCTGCTGGGTCGCTTCAGAGGGTCTCGGCTCAGCAGCAAACTCAGCAGCTCCCTCGCTTGAGGGGTAAGGTACTCGGGCAGCGCCAGGGGCGTCGACAGGATCCGCTTGACCATTGTATTTGCATTCTCGTCATACCACGGCGGCAGCCCTGTCAACAGTTCGTACAGCACAGCTCCGAACGACCACCAGTCGGTCGCTGTCCCGTACTCTTGCTGCCGAATGATCTCTGGGGCTGGTCGTCATACACGTAATGTCGTTCAGAACGCATTCCATATTGCGTCTTCGACCAACCATCGCTGCGGTAGACTCACCAATGTACTCGTAACTTCCGCACGCCGACATCGCGCCGGATGTCGCGTCTGTGATCCCGAACTTGCTGAGCCCAAAGTCGACGAGCTTGAGGTGCCCATCTGCTGTTAGGACAATATTCTCGGGCTTGAGGTCCCTGTAAATGATGCCGTGTCGGTGCAGGTGCTCGATCGCCAACAGCACCTCGGCGCCGTAGAACCGGGCAGTCTCTTCTGGAAACCGGCCCTGCCGCCTCAGATGCATCGATAGCTCGCCGCCCGGGCAATAGTCCATGACAAGAAACAGGCTGGCTGGCGTCTGGAACGCCCAGTGCAGTCGTGCTGCGGCAGTCGCAAAACACGGGTTAGATGACGCCGACGGAGTTGCACTCGACCGGCAACCGGGCCACACTCACTGAGCGTGGGGTGGTCTGTTCCCCCGAGCACGTCGCGCTCCGACAGCACGTTCCTGGTCAACCGGCTCGCGCGCACGCTCTGCTTCGGGTAGACCTTCATCGCGTACAGCTGCTGGTCGTGCCTGCAGCGCACAAGCAGTACCCTGCCGGTGCCTCCGACGCCCAGGACCTTCAGGTACTCGAACGCGGCCGCAGACACGTCGAACCGCGGGGCAGCGGGCGCCTTCCTGCGGCGGGGCGCCGGCGCCGGCGGGTCGATCTGCACCCTGCGGATCGTGCGGCCGCGCGGGTCCAACGCGCTCGGCAGCATCACGAGCGCCTCTCGCCTCGGACCGCCGCCGTCGCCGCTGCCGCCGCCGTCGCTGTCCGAGTCGGAGAACGTCGACTCGCTGGCGCGCGGGCGGGAGAGGAAGTCGGCGAGTTCGCGGCGCTTGCGCAGCGCGTCGACGCGCGACTGGGCCGCGCCCATGCGTCGCCGCGCGTCACTCGGCGGGGACAGCGCGAGGCGGCCGGGCACGCGGGCGGTCGCCGCGTCGTCCTCGGGCATGCACAGCAGCGCCGCCGGCCGCGCGCGTCTCGCCACTGCGTCCTCAAATCAATCACGCCGCCAGCCGGCATCTGCCGACGGCTGAAAAATACGTGCTATTCCCGCCAGATGCGTGGGCTTGACTACCCGGAAGTTAGTTGCCCTGGATCGGCGCACTTTCTCGCTCTCGGCCGCGGCGCACTCATGGAGGCTCAGGTGGCGCCGGCGCTGGACGCGGCGCGCTTCGCGCTGGAGCAGCGCGCGCGCGCGTGGAAGGCGCAAGTGCGCGTGCTGACGGAGCGCATGCTGTCGCTGGGCGCGGGCTACGAGGTGCAGTACACGTTCCCGCGCGCGCGCGCGGCCCACGCGGCGGCGCCCAGCGGGCTCATGGATCTCGGCTTCGACGTCACGGCCATCTACGCGCACATCTTCTCGGTTAAGCAGGTGCACGCGGCGCGCGTGCCGCGGCGCTTCGTCGAGCCCGGCGGCGACCGCGCCAGCGCCATCGACAGCATCGCCGTCGACGACATCCTCGTCGGCATCGACGGCGACAACCTCGTGCTCTGCCCCGTGCGCATCGCGCGGCTACACGCGCGCGCCGGCGCCGTGTTGCGCAGGTGCGCAAGGGAGCAGGAGGAAGGCGTCGACAGCACCGTGCGCCTGCGCTTCATCCGGTACAGGTCCGACGCCCCCGCGGCGCTGCGCGCGAACCGCGACCACGGCCGCGTCATGCAGCTCCTGAGCACGCTGCAGGAGCACACGCAGATGCTCGCAAAGCAGTACGAGGCTTTCCAGAGCCAAGACCGAGCGCTGAGCAACCGCCTGCAGACGGAGAAGAAAGTGCTCATGTATGTGCGCATCAACCTCCACATGTCGCGGGACGCCCTGCTGAAGAGCCTGGAATTCAACTTCATGGCCGGCTTTCTGAAGTGGAGAACGGCGCAGGACACTCCGCTATGCTTCTTCGATGAAGACCTTGAACTGGACGACGAGGTTGGTTTGTTCGACGAGGATGACGATATGGATGGTCAAGAAGCCACGTACGAATTTGGTGGCGGCAATACCGTCGACATGGTGGATGATTATGAAGAAAGTCACGTTGCTACCATCCGAGACTCTCCTGAGCATTACCGAGGTGATGCCATCGATCTTACCAACCCGGACGACGACAGCGATGACGAGGAGTTTGTAGAAGTTCTGAACCTGGCACCTACGACACCAACTATGTCACGTCCGCCCCGCTCACTTGGCCTGGGGCGGACAAATTCTGTTCACTCCATTCCATCTCCTCGCCCCGACACGGTAGTTGCGCATCGGCCCCGTGTCCTAGCAAGAGCAAACAGTGTTCCAGCCATTAGTGGTACAAGAGTGCAACCAAAGCCCAAGCCTCCGAAGCGACAGGCCCCAGTCTGTAATATTGACTCGTCATGGATCAACGCATATCCCATGCAAGACCTCAAGTGGATAAGCAATGCGAGGACAGTTCTCGAGACTTTTACCAACGGCGTTGCTGATAGTTTTCAAGCCGACTACGCAATTGATGAAAACATCGCGACGCTATGCTGCTCCATTGCCCGGTCGCTTTTTAATATGTACCTACGCAAGCGTGGCAGTTTAGCAAATTTACAAAAGGAATTTACGCGGCATGCACGTATGCTGCGCAGCAACTTAAAAAATCCCCAGAACCCAGAGCTGCGCCGCGATCTAGTCGACGGGAAAATCACTCCCGCGCGACTCTGTACAATGTCGAGCGATGAGCTTGCACCGGAGGCGCTTCGCAAGGAGCGTGAGGCACGATTTGAAAAGCATGCACAGCAAAACACCCTGCGAGAGCCAACGGGAAAAAAGTTGGTAAAGACAAAAGACGGTTACAAGGAGGTCGGCTTCACGGATCCGAGTACCGAGGCGGGGGCGGAGGGTGAAGAGAACCTTCCTACATTAGCATCGATCCAGCTTAATCTTGGCAGGCCTCAGACACTATCATCTGAGCCAGTCTCAAATGCCATCGACACAGAAACTACTGATGGGAATGATACCGGTAGTAACCCGTTTGAGTTAGATGCAGTAGTTTATCGGACTAGCCACAGCGATGTTTTACAGTCAAATCCACCGCGCGACCACGGGGCAGAAGCAACTCGATTTCAGGCGTCGATTGGGATCAAAGAGAAGCCGCATCCGGGACCTACGCGAAGCACGTCGCCAAACACGCTTGCAATGCAACCAACACTTGTATTAAGCAACTCGTCAGTGCAGGCGGCACGAATTAACTCGCCGAAGACAGCAACAACATCAACTCAAGCATTGCATCCACAAAGCGCCAACACACATGGTAGTCAGCTGTCAGTTCCGAATGAACGTGCGGTGGAAGAGCTCGCACATCGGTATCGTGAAGTTACAGCTCCGGAAGGCCAGGCATTCCTTGTCACCCTTTTTGGACCGACATACGATGTGATTTCCCAATTGCAAGAGTTCGCTGCCACATTACGAGACGCCCCACTTTCAAAATCAAGTCGCGAGTTCAACCTTGTACCGACTGTCAAAGTGCGTCCCACAATCATGCTGGATCTAAAAACAAGGTGGCTAATCAAGTGGGTTTGCAGCTTTTCCGCAGCTTGACCACTTCTGCATCCGGAACAGCATATACAAGTGTACAGCTAGGCCATCTTTATCGAAAGTCACGGGCTCGGAACGACCAGGATGCAACCGCGGAAGCCGTCGAGCAATTACTCCGCACACTAATCGAATTCCAGCGATTCTTCGGTGACCTGCTGCGACGGCTATCATTGAACTACAGATTAATCCCATCGAATGATAGCCGTCAGGTTCGAGATGCAGCTCTCAATTATCTGTTGGAAGGACATTTTGTCAAGGTGCGAAGGTAGCTGAGATCTCTACTTCAAAAATTAGTTAACACTCTCTATGCCTTGTAATCGCAGCTGACCACGAGGGAGGTCAGACGATTCTACAATGGAGCTTATGTCGTCGAAACCGACGTGATAGCGACAATTGACAGCCTTCCAATTGCGCACACGCGAGGAACATCCGCCCGGCTTGCAACAGCGGATACGATTCAGAGCATGATGACATTTCTCATTAACCTCGTGGAGCAGTTTGAGCAGAATCAAGCGCAAAGAAAGGAGGAGTTCCGCAGCCACCAGACCTCTGCACCTGCACCTGCTCCCCAACTTCACCCTGCACCTCCTCAGGCTCCTTCAAGGAGTGAGTCAGCATTCAAAAATGAGTCAGCACCGCGAATGTCTCCCGATCGCATGGAGGTTTACGATGATGGGTTCTCGTATGAGGGCGATCATCGACGACAGAATACGCGAAAGCGCCAATTTGAACCAATTCCAGGACAGAACCCAGAGTTGACGCGTGATTCCACACGGCGACGTATAGACTCCGGGTCTGTGAATTCAGCACCTTCAGAATCATCCGGGTTTTTCGTTGATGCTGTTGGTGAGACTCCACAAAAACCAAAGCCCTCCCCTGGTATCTTGATGAAAGCTCAAGCGCTCGCGTACCAAGATTTGTTGACGTTGCTTTTCAAGGACTCAGATCAGGTGTTCAAAGACCTGAAAGCAGTCGATTGGCGGGATCAATCTGAAGTGTTCTTTGCTTTCACACCTCGTATTCAGGTATTCTAATTGGCAGGTGGGATATGTTATGAGCTCCAATCACTCATTGCTTTGGATGCAGATGACAGGAACAATCACACAAGGCCCTAGTGAAACATCGTGCGAACTGACGGCCATGGAAGGTGCACTGTGTGCAAAAGGGGTGGGCAGATCAGCGGTTGAAGCAAAGGAAGCAGCAATTCAAAACATGAAATATGTGGTCGCGCGCATTCATGAATGCTGGAAGCATCTTTTGCAGACTTTCAAAGAGCGCCGAAAGCACACCCCAACAACATTGATGGCTGGGAATGAAACTCAGCAACGGCATTTGTACCAAGCCGTGGGCAAGCCGGGAATGTGGAAAATTGTAAGTTTCGCGTCTACGATAGAGACGAGCTTGGAAGCTGACATGACTCCCTTTATTTTTTTTTAACACAGGTTCGTCCAGAGGAAAAGCTAATGTCATTGCCCACATATTGTATATACGTGGACGAGAAGCTTGCCGTTTTCGCTTCTGCAGCGACAAAAAAGGACGCCAAAAGATCGGCCAATGAGTATTTCCGTGATATCATCGAGGGGCTATGTAAAGTTGAAGGAGCTGGGCCTTCAGCAAACTCGGATGGAGGTCCTGCCATTCGTGAGCCTGCTCCACAGCCCAAAGTAAGGAGCGCACCTGCTACTAGTGCAAAACCAAGAATCACGCAGGCTATTATTGCCAGCGATGACAGCGGAGATGACAACTATGACTCATCTGGTGGTGAATCCGACTGGGATCCAAATGAGACTAAACCAGCGGAGCCTAATCCTCCTTCATCGCTGGACAAGCTGTCATCACATGGAATCGTGAATCCTGTGGCATACGAAGCGAAATTGATGAACGAGAAGTACGACATAGCGACGGAGAGTGGAGGATCTGATGACGCAAAATTTCGAGCAGTCATTCGGAGTCTATTTACACCGTCAGACGAGTTGTGTGCCGGCATTAGCTATCTCCGTGGCTCACTCAAGTACAGGGGTTCTGCAGAGAAGACTATCGTGTCAAACGTTAAGGCGTCCATCAGGATCGATCGGTTGCGTGAAGGTGTGTTCGAAGTTCGAGTCGACGTTAACGATGTCGTCTCGTTTAAAGCCGCGAAACTAGTCAAACCGGATGCCATCAATGCCGCAATCGATGGCATTTTGACCACGCTATATTCGATGCGTGGTTTGTGGGCTCAAATGCTACATTTCCTGCACATCCGCTGTCTCAGTGACAATTTTCTTACCGCATACAGAGCCATGACGCTCACGGGCATTTTGAGCGTAAGTTTAACACGCTCCGGGTTGGTGTTGTATGTTATTTGGATTACTCATAAATTTTGCATTTTTGATGCCTCAGGTGAAGCCGGTCGTGGACCCACCTCTGTCTAGCTTCAGAGCAAGTACAACCAGTGTACGTGTCGCTATGTGGGTCGGGGAACATGTGGTTTATCGAGTGATTGGACACGACGAAAAAGAAGCGTTGATTTTGGCAGACTGCCGAGTTGCTAAATTTTTCGAGGACCTTATTGACTCGGGATTGGACCAAGAAGAACACGATTCGAAAGACAACGTTTTGGATGCTGCGGATGGTGCACTGACAGCAGAGGGGAGTGCCCCCGACTGGTCAGGCCGCATACGTGTGCAGGATACGGGTGATAGCATGCTGTATCACGACTTTCGCATTGTGGCAAAGTGGTCTAGACCACACAGTCTGCCAACGGAGAGAGATTTTCCTCGCGAAGACGTAGTTATCACCCAGACAGGAACAGTGGCAATGGGAGAGCTGGAAAGTATACTGAAGAATCGGCACGAATCTGCCATGTTGTTCTTTCGCCTCGGGTCCGAACACGAAGAAACAAAACTTATTCAGTGTATCGCGTCACATGGCAACAAGGCGCGTCATCGAGCGAACGCACTTCTACTCACTCCGGCTGGAGGCAGTCGCTTTGATGTGTATGTAATCCCACCTGGTGCTACCGTCAACAGTGCTGGCAACTTGTATTGGCCAAAAAACTTCTTGCCTCGACACATCCGAGAAGACCGCAAAGGCGTGTATGGTTTCCTCACGCCAAAACATCTATAAGGCAAACAAGGAAGCGGGGTCTCTAGCATGGAGAGAAACAATATATGTATGCGTGCATGCTGGTGTGTGTTCTACTGTTGCTTGCCCTAATTCCTGGTTCTACTCATCGTCCAGGTCATCATCGTCGTCATCGTCAGGTCTTAGCTTCTCATCGCCGCCTCGGAGTATCCCGTCATATACATCCGCCCGCATGATGCCCATGCTTCTTCCACCGCGACCGTTGGCGCTCTCATGCAATATCTCGAGGTACTCTGCGTTGTAAATTTCAAAGCGCCGTTGCCGGATAAGCCGAGCGAATTCTCCCAGTACCCCTGCCTCACTAGAGTCGCGATCGACGATGAGATCCATGAGCATATCACACATCCGCCGCACCTCAATATTCGGCGCATCTGCTGCCATTAGTAAGTCTGGCACAATGCCTCCACCATTACCACCGTACAACAGTTCTTCGTAGGTCTCACGATGGCGCATCAGCCGATATAATGTAAATAATAGCTGGAGCGTCAACTCGCTGTCGTGCTGTTTTTCTTGGAACAGTGCGTGCAGACTGCGGAGGATGCGAGAGCTCGCGATCAGTGGCGCACACTTTGGCTCGAGTGCGAGGGCACCAACCAACAACACAACCTCGAGAACGACGTCATCTTGAGAAAACCCCGGAACCAGAAGTTTCGAAAGGAATGGCAGAAGCGCGTGCTCAGATATAAGTCGGTCCCATGGTGCTTTAGTCGGCAAATCGCTCGGCGTAAGATTAGCTAGGGTAGCGAGCGCCTCCAGCATCACGTCATGACTGGCGTCACCAGCAAGACAAAGCTCTAGCAGCGGAGTGACGAGTGATGCCCACATACCTCGATACTTGTACTGTTTGTCGCTCGCGAGATCTTCTTGCAGTGTGTAGCTCCAGATGGAGATATTGCGGACAACTTTGAGCAATAGTGGATCACGCGTGCGGAAGACTCGAGTTGCTAATGCCTCTAACCCTCGGTTCTGGCACATGAGCTCGGCATTGCGCGCATTGAGACTCAAATTAACAGCAAGTGAGGCAAGCTCCTTCGCCACAAGGTTTTGCGGAAAGTTGAGGACGAGTTGTAGTACGATGGGGATGGCCTCAGTGTAGGTAAACATCGACTTGCATCGGTCGTCCATACTGAGGTGGTACAGAATGCGCAGCGAAAGCGCGCGGAAGGGAGGCCTCTTGAGTAGTTCGACAAGTTTTGGGATGAGGCTGTTTTTCACGAGTAGTTCGCGCAGTGCCGGATCGAACGACAGATTAAAGAGGAGTTTCAGGGCTGTTTGCACGGTCTTGTCGTGGTCGCATCGCACATACCGCAACAGTTTGTCGACGACGGTGAGCTCGACCATGGCATCTTTGTTTTCTTCAAAGATGCTAAGCTTCTTCAAAAATACAATCGTAAGAATGACAAGCTCTGGGGAAACGCGGTCAAGCATCTGCAGAAACAATTTTTTTTCTTCAGTCAGATTGTATGTAGAACGAATAGGGATACTAAATGTACTCACCTTTGCGAGGAATACAACGATTTTGCGCTTCACCATTTTGCGCTCTGTGTGGATATCCTCTGCCAAGTTGAGCAGTACGCTGATGCAAACGAAACTAACGGCAGGAAATAAGTTAATAATCATTTGATGATAGTCGCCAACTCAACAAGTACTTACAGCAACTGATCTTGCTTTCTGAGCCTCTTCTTGTTGCGTTTTCGCTCACGGTCCAGCTGAGCGAGCGCGTCACTATTGGGCGAAGTGCTGGCGATAGCTGCCTCTAAGCTGCGTTCTTCCTCAACTCGAAGTTGATGGCGCTTGATTTCAAACTCAACGATCTTCAGCGTCACAGCTCCGATACGGTAGTTGGCTAGCACCGGGTGCAACTGTAGGAAGTTGGAGAAACACCAAAAGATACGCATGATAGCGAGCGTGAAATCGTAACTCTTCTTGTAGTCGTCGTTGAGCACACGCGAAAGCAGGCACATGAGTGACTCGTTTTGCACGAGTGCCTCGATATTACCGGCATATTCGGCCAGCTGCAGAATCATGTTCGCGCCCTCCAATTTAGACTCGACGTCTTCGTCGTACAGACGCTCCATATAAGCGTCGAGCTCATCCGCTCGCGCTGTCATTTTCCGGGACTTGTCGGTCCTGGACGATGCAGAAGAGTTCGCGGACCTCGTGCTCATGGCGGCCAAGCTTCCTTTCGCGAGTGGAGTTGGACGGTTCAGCAACAAAAGGCGGGCGGTAACCGCTCCTGATATATTTATATGAGCAAACGGGTCTTCGTGCATGCTGCTGTCTTCAATGTTCGTCTGTGTCCGTTCAACTTCGGCAGTGTGCTGTACACGGTGACGCAGTACATATCAAGCCACGCATGCTTCAACCGTCTCGACCTACCGCTGTATCGCTCCAAGAACGAGCTCAAGCGGGTACTCTACGCAACACTTGAGACTGACCTCACGGGCTTTACTACTGCATAACC
>JAASGX010000757.1:0-14378 GCA_023334415.1 Phytopythium chamaehyphon | reverse complement strand
GGTTTCGAAATGCACTGGTTTGCGAAGCTTGTACGATTATCGGGTGTGTTGTTGTTGCGTTTTGCTGGGTATCTCACGTGATATATGTGTGTGTAGGGTTTTGATCTACACTGGGATCGAGTCACTGCCGTTCTGGTCGACTGATACGTTCACGCAACTCGAGTATCTGTACGTTGGAATTGATCCAACTGAGTTGCATAGCAACACTGACACTTCTGGCTGCATTTGCGAAGGCACATCCAGGGTTCACCTAGTGATGGCTTCCGTATACCGAGCGATTTGGTTGAGCTGCCAGATGCATTGTTCAGTAAGACGACTCGACTCACGGCACTTCATATCGGCTCTCACGGATTTCTAAGTCAATTGCCACGGTTGAATTCGCTGCCCAAACTCGAGATGATTTACTTTGGCAAGTTAAAGGCACTTAAGAGACTGCCAGAGTTCGGCGATCTACCAAGTCTACAGATTGCTGCTTTCGAGTCCATTCCGCTAGCTCGGACACTACCAGATTTATCGCTGTATCACACCACGCTCAATACTCTGGTTGTGCAAGACTCAGGTGTCTGTTGCAGTGGCTACCTATCTGATGGTGTCTGCAATACAAGTTTTCCGACGTGCTGTGTATCATCGTCGCTCTCATCTAAACTATCCATTCCTAGTGATAGCACTCAGTCAGGCAGTGTGAATAACTTAGTTGGCGCTGAAAGGCAGCTACTGGACGACGCCTCCGGTTGTCTCGCCATGCCTTACGACAAGTCGTTGCTGCCGTCAAGTGACACGCTAAAATTCGTACAAGTACTTGCTTCAAATCGAGACTCGAATTTTTGCGATGACGCTCACGCTAAATGCCCGTTGAAGTCACTTCGTCATGGATATCGGAGTTTTCCGTTGGTCGATATGTGTGAAGGTGTAATGTACCGCCAGTGTGGTTCTGAGGCAGACGGGCAAGGCATCTGCTTCAACCTAGATTTTGGGTCTGTCAAGTGTGTTTTCATTCAGTCGATTATCGCAATGCGAGTGGCTGCTATTGCTGCAGGAAGCAGTTGCAACGCAGCCGAGGAGCGATGGCTTGGGTGCAATTAGGTTAAACAAACAACGCGAACAATGACGTGCTTGCAAAACTGCGTTTGTCTAATTGCGCTCGACGCGCTCAATGAAACTCGCAATGATCCAACTTGCCTGAGCTCACGAGCTTCTTGCGCTGTACGAGCTCTGCAATCTCCATTACTCCCATTTGCAACGGTTTGTTCTTGATAAGCGCGTTTGGACCGTAGGTTCCTTTTGGCAGTCTTGAAAGTGGATAGGCTATCGTGTATGGCTGGATCAGCGTGCATGGGTCTGTGACCGACGAGCATCCGAGCTGGCTGTAGTCGCCGAGGATCACTCCAATCTTTTTTCTTCCAGTGTCGTACAGCACGCCGTTGCACTCGATGCGCAGATTGGCATCGGACATTCCATACATAAGGCTGAGATTCGCAGTCGTCACCTGGTTGCCAAAATGACTTTTGAACCCGCAAATGCTGTCGCCGCAGTATCCTGGATGGCAAAGCTCGGCTTCGTCCATGATGATAGCGTTTTTCACCTCACCACGCAATACAACCTGCTTTCCAACAATCACATCGCCGCGAATGTACGCTCCACTTCGCAAGGTGCTGCCGGCACCGATAATGGTGGGCCCTTTGATAAACACGTTCGGCTCAATGCGCACGTTTTTTTCGATCAGTATCGAGCCTTCCGAGACGTCAAACGTGCCTCCTAGAACAACCGCCCCGTCGCAGAAGATGACCCGCTGCTTGTACTGGTTTTCGTCAGATTCACCGGCTGATTCGAATGACCTCGACCAGCCATGAGAGCTGCCGCGACTCGATGCGCGGGACACACGGCGCTGGGGCACCACTTCCTTGTCAACAGGTTCTAGATTGATGACCGTCTCGGGTTGGAACGTAGCTGGATCGACGTCTGGGTAGATGACGACTTCGGCCGTGTCCGTAGGGTCGACCCACTTTGGTGATCGCCACTGGCGGCGATTGCGTTGATAGGACGCTCGTCTTGGCTGGCTGGAGCTACTTAGCCGCCCACCAAGCTCTTCATCTTCGTCCGAGTCCGAGTCATCGTGCTCCGTGGACCTGTGGAGCGTCGTGAGGTGCGCAATCTCGGCCGACACCAGCATCCACTCGCTGTCGCGGAAGAACCTGGAAAGGTACAAATGCAGCTTGTCCAGCACTGCAAACACGTTGGGGCAGTCCTCAAACACCCGCGCGTGGTCGAACGCCTTGCGGTGATGCTCAGACACGTAAGCCTCCAATCTCAGCTGCTGCGGCACATTCTCTTCTGGCAAACCTCTCAGTTCCAAAACAATCTTTTCAGTTTTTTCCCGCACTGGTGGCAGTTCTTGCGCTGGTGGCAGTTCTTTCACTGGTGAAGGCACAGTCTTCGTTGTTGTTGATGTTGGCTCTCGATCACTTTGGTGTTCGTCCTCAACGCTTGTGGAAGCTTTTGCTGACTCATTTGGAACAGAATTTGACGCTGGAACACCTTCGATATGCTGGAAATCGCGTCGGAGCTTGCGGAGGTACAGCAGCTCCACACCCACAGCTGTGACGGCCGAAACGGAAGCGCAGAGCAGCAGAGCGAGCGCCAACAGCGCCGAGTCGCCACGCGTGGCCATATCAGGAAGCGGCCGAAACGAAAATGCTGCAAAGATATACCGAGCTCCTCCATTTTCGGCTTTCTTTCGAGGGAGTGACAGTAACGGCCGTGCAAGTGAGTTGGCGCTTGGTAAACTCAATCAATCATCGTGGAGGGCCTTCGTACGACATGCAAGAAGTTCATTGGTGACACTGATGTGACTTGGGTCAGGGTGGCAACAGTTTGCATGAGGTTCTCACGTTGGATGCCTCGAAGCTGCAATCTTGGATTTCGTCGCCTCAACAAAGCTGCAATTCATGGTTGCGTGCTGGCCTCGCCAACATCCTGCACATGTCCGCACCAAAATGAGAGCAATCGCCCACGATATATTAGCGATAGATAACGTTGAAAACCACTCCCTGCTCACGCCGAAGACGGATCATCGTGTTGGCCCAATTGGCGACACGACCGACTTGTTGAATTTGCTGGCCCAGAGCTCCAATGCCTCTCGCACCGCAATGCTCTGCATGGCAATATCAGGTGAGAAGCCAATCATCAATGTGCGCAAAAAACGTTTGCCACTCACCAGACTTGGGTCCTTGACAAAAATACGGATGGTGCGCTCCTCAAATTGCCTCGGGCAGAACATCTCGTACGCTTCGAGCGAGAGTCGGTAGCAAGTGGAACTTGCGGTGGCGCTTTTGCTGTAGAAGCGTACATGCTCGAGCGGATCCTTTGCACCTTTTCCAAAATGGATGCGCATAAACTCCAAAATGATCTGGTCCTTGAATTGCACAAGATTCCGGCGGCGGGAGCAGTACAAAACCTCGTTCAGCAGCATGTCTTCTGTCTTTGCTCGCGAATGGTTCGTGACGGCTGTCTGACCAATGTACTCATAATACGGCTTGGTGAAAATTCGGTTGAGAAGCTCGCGTGCAGCTTCCAGCTCGGGGCCTTCACTCTCTTCAATGCGCGCCAGCACACGATCGTCCAGGTGCTGGTATGCATCCATCGAGTAGAAGACTTCTGACACACGCTTGTTCTTGATGCGGAGGTGATCGTGTGCGGCCACAAGAACATCGCAGACCATGTATTCGATCGCGCGGACACCCTTGTGCTGGTAGACCGAATGATGGAGCTCGTATCTGGTGTGAAACGCTTGCATAACTTGGCCAGCGAGTTTCTCGGGAAAGCAAATTGCCATCGTTTGCCCGCCGTCTTCCTTATCAGCTAGGACGCGCGCACCGCCGATGAGTAGCGCCGTGTCACACGACATTTTTGCACCAGTGTGAACAGCATCTCGCATGAAATAGTCCAGCTTGTCAACATCCAGCCCGCTCTTGGAGTTGTTCACAAAGTCGTAGAGAAAGCGTTGGATATTTGCTGGACGCCCACGGAGTTTCGAGCTGCCTGGAAGGGGTCCTCCATATATGAGCTCCTTGATGAACACGAGGTCTTGCTCTTTGAGGTCGTAATCTTCGACATCGATGTGGTTTGCCGCCAGCAAGTGGTCCAACATATCCAAAGACCCCCGTTCATGGGTCCATCGAAATGAATCGCTCAGAATGCGGCGCCGACGCAGCTGGTCAACAAAGATACCGTCGAAGACATGGCTGAACGGGCCGTGGCCGAGATCGTGGCAGAGTCCAGCAATCTTGATGCATAGAACATCTGTCTTTGTGATCGGTAGCCAAGGCTGCACCGCGCGGATATTCTCCACCATTTTCTCCGCCAGATACGCAACGCCAAGGCAGTGCTCGAACCGAGAGTGGGTAGCGCCGATGTACACATAGTGTGCAGCGCCTAGCTGATGCAAGTTCCGAAGCCGCTGGAACTGCAAACGCGATTTTACACAGCATTAGCGTTGCTTGTGCAATCAAATATCTCAAGACGGCGCCACCAACCTGGAGCGTATCGATGATCCGCATGCAAATCGGTTCAAAGCTGATCAGACCATGCACGCTGTCCTTGATCTGTCGTCGGTCACACCAAAACACCAACTAAGCCCACCTAATCCCATCTAAAACCGTCAATCCTCACTCTACACAGCACCTCTTTCTGCAAGTGCAGCCTCGTGCTCGCAATCGACGGCGACAGCTTCCACACAGCGCTCAGCTCCATCTCTCCAACCTTGTCCACCACGTCTTCAACAACCACCGGGAGGCCATCTCGCTCTCCATCGTCGTCAATACTTGTCAATGTAGAGTCTACGGAAACAGCTGACGCAGCATCAGCTCGGCGTCCTCCTCCATTCCCATCTCCTCCTCCATCTCCCCCGCTGTCCTGCGCGTCCTCTTGCGAGGAAAAGAGGTCGCCGTCCGTCACACTACCGGTCTCGTCGTCCTCCAGCGCCTCGCTCGGCCCCCAGCGCTCGCCCACGCGCCGTTTTCGCACTGTCGCTGCGTCTTCATCCCCTGCAGCGTCTGCCACGCGCTTGCGCTTGGCCTGGGCCTCCTGCTGCCGCGAGAAGGCCGCCAAGATGGACGCCTGCCGCTTGCTCATGCTTGCCTTCCTGCTTGGTTTCCCTTTTGCGCGTCCTTTCTCCAAAAGGAAACTGGAGCCATTTCCATACAAAAGCCTTCAACATGCATGCTATTTTCGTACTTAATCGGAGAGAAGGGGCAAATCTGGCGACACCATAAGTCATTCTATCATTTTTTGTATTTTTTTTTGAACGGGAGAAAAAGGCGGCAACGAAAGGAAGGAAAGGACGGGCTTCCTTGATGGCGGCGGCGGACGTGACGAGCGCCGTGCAAGTGCGCAGCTTCGGGGAGCTGCAGGCGCAGCTGCGCGCGCTCGCGTACAGCGAGGTGCGGCCTCTCTCGCCTTCTGGCGGTGCCTACAAGTCTCACAATGTGTTTTTTTTCATCGGATTGTATTATATGGTGGTGTTATCTGTTGGTGGTGGCTGGATTTTGCAGCCGGTGGGGGCCGACTCGGTGGCGCTCGTGCGGCGCATGCTGAGCGACCTGGTGGCGGCCAACGGCGCGCGCGAGAAGGCCGAGGGCGCGCTCGAGAAGGCGCAGCGCGAGGCGCTCGAGTTCTCGCAGCTGCTGCTGCCGCTGCGCAAGGAGAACGCGCAGCTCACGCGGGAGAACAACAGCGTACGCAAGCCTGTTTATTTGTGGGTATAGCTGGTAAATGCTGACTCTGTGGATGTGAGTTTACAGCTGCATTTGGAGATTATCCACCAGGAGGAGGCCATCACGGACAGGGAGAAGGAGTACGAGCTGCAGATCGACGGGCTGCGCGACGATCTCAAGAAGCTGCAGTTCCTGAACGCGCAGAAGACGCAGCAGTGCATTGAGAAGGTAGTGTCCCGGTATATCTGTGTGTTTGGCTGTGGAATGTTCGCTGATTAAATTGTTGTTTATAGGAGCGCGAGGTGGCGAAGCTACGGGCCCAGCTCGAGCGTTTTGTGGCGACTGGAGGCACGACTGGTGACCTGGATCGGTCGTCTAGAATCGAAGTGACGGGCACTGAGCTGCCGCCTTCACCACGCAGGGCGAGGCTGCCGCTGAGTCCTCGACTAGTCAATGATGAGGTGGAGCGCAGCACCAAGACGATCGCAGAGCTGCAAGAGCGTCTTCGTGCGGTGACGACGGAGAATGAGCGTTTGCAGCGTACCTGCAACGATTTCACCGACAAATTGAAAAAGCGCGAGGCAGAGATCAGTCGGCTCGGGAAGTTGACTGTTGCGTCGATCGAAGGTAGCAATGGGTTGGAATCCCAGAGCATGCGGTTGAGCGAGCTCGAGAAGCGCCTCGAGTCGAAGTCACTAGAAGACGCGTCTCGAGTTCAGATTGAGCAGCTGACGATGCAGGTTGACTTCCTGACCGAACAAGTGGCGCGATATGAAGAGAAGCTCAAGGACGCCTCCAAGCAGACTCAGCAAAACGCTTCGCTTGGTGAAAAACTGCGGTGAGGCTTCTACTTTGTTAATGAGCTTATTGTACGATCCCTGACCCAATAAATGTCTACTGCAGGGTGGCGGAAGAATTATCGCAAAAGTTTATGACTGAGCTAAGCGCCGTCCAGACCAAGTATCGGGCTCTCGAGATTGACCACTCGCTGTGCGCGTCAAGGAAGACGTCGACTGTTACTGCTGATGTCCCGGGCGAGATGGCTCAGCCCGTCGAGCCATCGTTGAATGATGTCGACAAGCTCAAAGCGCAGATCCAGGAACTGGGCATGCAGAAGAATCGGCTGGAGGAAGCTCTGCGTTCGACGCAGTACGACAAGATCTCCTATACGAACGCACTATCGAACGCTAACTCTCATAACCGCACTCTTGCAGACGACCTAACCAGAGCTGAAGACAGAGTGAAGTCATTAACTACAGCCAAGGATCAGCTAGAAAAAAATCTTGCCGAAGCGCAGAGTACTCTGGACGCGACATCGCGGGAGTGTGAACATCAACGTGATTTACTAAAACACGGGGAAGAAACCCATGTGCTTGAGAGTGAGAAAATCGGGTCGCTGCAGCGGGAATTACGCTCATTGGACAAGCTTCTCAACCAGCGCGACGAAGAGTGCAAAAATCTCCATCGCACTCTTCTTGTTCAGACATCCGAGCTGGACAGGCTGAGATCGCAACTGATATCATCATCGAGTGAGAACGACCCTGACATTAGGCCTAGTGAAGGTCTAAGCGCGGCGTCAGACGAGCTGAAGTGGATGAATGAGGAACGAGCTGAGCTTCGCAGAAATAAGGAGGAACTTATCACCCAAGTCATGAAGCTGGAAGAGGATCTTGAAAAAACGAGGGCTGCTGTTCACACAGCTGAGCGCGAGACGATCAGACTTACAGATATGCTCGCCACTGCCAACCAGGAAAAGGACGTGGTTGAACAAGCACTACAGGCCAAGAAGCGGGATCATCAAGCTCTGCAAGAAGAGTTAGCAGCATGCAAGGAAACGCTTCGCAAAGCAGCTGACGACAACAGCCAGGCGCATGCGCTGCTCAGCCACGCTGACGATGTCGAAAATGAGAAGCTGCGACTGCAACACGAGTCGCTGACATTGAAAAGGCGCTTCGAGGAGCTCCGGGATGAGAACGCGTCGTTGAAGTCTCGCGTTGAGAGCGGGGATACTACGATAAAGCGACAGACTGATCACCTGCAAGAGTTGAGGCGCGAGGTCACCCTGCTGACAAAGAGAGCTGAAGGGCTGCAGCACGAGAAAGATGAGCTCTCGACAAACTACGAAGCAGTTGTAATCGAGCTTCGCAACGCGCGCCAGTCGTGGCAATATTACCAGAGAGAGTATGAGCGCCTCTCATCGGAGCTGCAGACCCATCAGCAATCACTATCGTCCGGCGAGACTGAGTTGAAGTCAACGCTTTCATCAGTAGGAGAACTTCGAAACCGAGTGCACCAGTTGGAAAGCGAGCTGAGGGTTCGGCAGAGCCAGATGCAGCAGCTCGAGACTCGGTTGCAGCAGGAGAAGGCGGGACAGTCGAATGCGCAGAACCGGGTTGTGGTTCTTCAAGACGAGCTTGCTCATACCAAGGAACTCTATGCGGCGCGTGAAGCTACGCTTCGCGAGCTCCGTGATAACTTGCTCGCAAAGGAGCGTTCACTGACAGAAAAAGATGGAGCTGTAGAGAACCTTCGATTACTCGTCGAGCAGATGGAGTCTTCGCGCGACCAAATCGTGTTCCAACTGAAGCAGCGACAGCAGCAGATCCAGCGCCAGAACGAGGATATGGATCGTCTTGGCAGCAACGTGTCATCGATGGAGAAGCAACTTGCAGTCAAAGACAACGAAATCAAGTCTCTGAAGCAGTTGACTCGAACCCTCGACAACGAAAAGGACTTGGTGAATGACAGTCTTGATGTGTTAACGGAGCGCTGCCATGAGCTCGAGAACGAGAGCCGGACGCTGCGGGAATCCTTGGAAGCCGAGAAGTTGGCTGTCAAGGGTCTTCAAGACCAACTGTCGGCTTGTGTGAGTAAACTGAATGATCGAGACGAAGAGAGCAGCAATCTCAAGGCGGACATGGCTCAGATGGAAAAAGAAATGGACCGACTTGAACAATACAAAGCGATGCACGCAGCTGAACTCGCTGCATTGACACAGGACCTCGAGAACATGACGATTGAGAATCAATCGTTGAGTGAGGAGTGCGCGCGGCTGCAGTACGCCCACCGAAGCCATGGTGAGTCTACCACTTCGATGAAGAGAGCAACTCGCCAAATCGAGCGCGATCGAGACGCGCTTCAAATTGAGTTGGAAGACCTGAAGCACACATACCGGTCCCTCGTTGCCGAACATGAGGGAATGCAGCGTGCGCGGCACGAAATCAACGAGCTGCAGGACGATTTGACGGCTGCGAATGAGGAGCTACGGCGTCAGGTGGCGTCACAGGGTAATCAGCTAGAGATGCTGAAGGAAAAGCTGGAGACGATGACGACCGAAGCAGCGACTTATCGCGAGCAGGTCAGCTTCTTGACAGACAAGCTGCAACAGTCACAAGAGAAGTACGAAGACCTGGAGGCTCAGATGGATCGTGCGGCCCACGAACTCGACACTCAAAAGCAGATCTCGACGGAGATATCTGCTCAGCGGTACGGGGCTCAAGCCGAGAACGCAGCCGTGTCCCAGCGAATTGTGCATCTCGAGGCGAAGCTGACCAACTCAAAGTACGAGCTCCAAACTCTCCGAGAGAAGCTACGACTCGAGCAGTCCCAGCGTCGCAGTTTGGAGAATTTAGTGTCAACGCTCCGCCAAAAGGCTGCAACGAATGACTCTATGATCTCCCACCTTGAAGAGCAGCGTAATGTGATGGCACAGGAGATCCAAGCAACGGTTCAGCGGCGCGCGGTCTCGGGATCTGTCTCGCCTGCATCGATGGATATGGCTGAGCTCAACCATACACCTCCGTCACAGCTCCGGGCATCTTCTCGCTCATCAAGTGTTGCTGCGGATCGCCATAAGAGCCCAGATTCATCGGCACCGAGCAGCTCGACACCTGAGAATGCAATGAGCACGCCTGAGTCGCTTGGGCAATCTCACGGAGATAGCTCCTCCTCGATTTTGCCATTACGCGCATTGGAACAGGCGCAGAGGAAGTGCCAGGAGCTTGAAGATCGTCTAGGACAGCAAGACGATACGATCAAGGTTTGTTGGCGTTTGCTGGAGATTCTTATTCGTTGTCTAATGCCTTGTGATTTCGCTCAGCACTTGGAACGCTCGCGCAGTAAGTTCAAGAGGTTTGCAGCAAAGTACGAGCGTGAGCTCGAGCAGGTAAGTGTGCGGTGGATTTGTGCTTGGTGCTGTCTTCGTTCTCACCAAGTTGATTTTTTTTCTGACAGAGAGATCGCATTATCGAAGAACTCCAAACGTCAAATGCCACTTTCAGCACTCCAGACTCCCAGCAGCAACGGAGACTTCATTCTGATGCGAGTTCCTCTTCTTCGTCTGTAAATCGCTCTCGGAGCCACCGCCGACAAGATTCATCAACTCGAATTCAGTGAGGTGAGCAATTTTTTTTCCAACTCACGTGGAGTACAATCGGGCTATAAACATTACTTCGAAGTAGCAGTATGGATGGAAAGTGTAACATGGTGCCAAGTGTTGCTCATATTGACGAATATGGTGCGTTCAAGTTCACACACGACCGCGTATTTTTGGATGCTTTTGACGCTTTCCACAAGCGCACCAATAGTCAATATCGTCATGGTGAACGATTCACAACAGTACAAGCTAGCGTCTGGTGCTCCATCGAAGTTTACTTCCAATCAAATCCTGCCTGCGTGGCCGTCATTGACATTGGATACCGGCGCAAAGCATGCACACGCTTCGTCGCCACGCAGACGAGTGCCCAGATCTTTACTTCCGATGGTTAGAATAATTGCCCTCCTGTGCGTCGTGTGGACATCCATTCTCGTGGTGCTCATGCTCGCGCCAAACGAAGTCGCCAACAAAATGATGAAAACTGGTGACTTTGACGACGAGCAGTTCTGGCTGATTGTCGATCCCGATCCGTCAATGAAGTACTTGGCAGTGACAGGCTTGCTCGCTGTTGATCTCGGCTACGTATGGATTCTACTAAGTACTGTATGTTGGCGTCGTGAGTCGTTCAACATGACAGACACGCTTGAGCTACGGCTAAAACGATGGCTTCATATCGACTTGGGTGCTAAAACGTGGTATTCGGCTGGAGGCCATAAGCTAATTCTCGCAATCAACACCTGGAAGGAGCTCACAGCAATGACAGGCCTATATCGAAAGTACTGGGTACGTTCACTTGTTGTACGGTGATTCGTCGCACTATTTGCCAACTATCTGATCTGTGGCCCAGAATGCTGTCTTGAAGAGCCTTGACCTAGTATTGCTATCATTGCAGCTACATGAGATGCTGGAAAGCGGGAGCCCACAGATCATGATGCGTGCGTTCGCGCTTTTTGTGGGCAGTAACGCACTCTCGTGCGCCATCATGATTTTGTTTTCACACAAATTCTCAGTCATGGCGGAGATCTTTGTGGATGCGAGGTGCGTTTCGTGTTTGCTGTACTTCCGATTGATATTTTGGAATGTCTAACCTATATTGTTTCTCCAGTTTTGATTTGGTTGCGGCAATCGGCTTTCCAATCGGTATACTGGCATACAGCTACGTCAATTTTGATATCGACCGACGAGCAATTGAGATCAACATCAAGGTTATTCCGCCCGGACATTTTGAGCGCAATACTCGAATGACGTCAGATCCGTCCGAGATTGCACTTTTCTTGGATGGCCTGAATGCTTTGCGAATTTTGTCCTACTCGGATTTGCTTATTCGTCTGAGCATGAACCTTTCCTTCTGCAATCGTTTTCGCGGTGTAGTGGATTCGCTGGTTCGTGATATGAAGCGGCACATGCAAGTTCAAGCCCATGTAAAAAATGACTCATCGAAGCAACCACATCATGTCCCCCGAATCATTGCGTTCATGTTTGTTTTATTCGCAGCATTGGTGTTTGCATACAGCGAGCATGCAATGGACAATTCGAGCGCGTTGTGCTCCAAACACCCACAATGCGATGTCTATGCGTATCGCTGGTCAAAAGGCACAACTTGTCCGTGTCTGACTCTGATTGACGTTGATCAATCACCTCGTACGTACGACCAGTGGATGAACCCAGTTGACGTGACAACAGAAGTAAAACAGTTGTCTGCAAGCGGTGATATGCGAGTGCTCCAGCTAATCAACCGAGGGCTCCCCACGATACCGGATGAGTTGCGTAGATGCCGGAAGCTACAATATTTGTACGTGGAGATCATAAATTAGATCATCGTGACCGGAAGACTGATTCTTACTCGTCGAATGCGTCTCAGATCCTTGATTTACACTGGTGTTGCATCGATTCCATCGTGGATGAAGGAGTTCAAGCAGCTTGAGTACTTGTACGAAAACATTTCTCTCTATCCCCCATTTGCGTCTAACTTGGGTGCTTCCTTGGTGTACAGACACATCGAAGGAAAAGAGCTTTTCAAAAACGTGCTCAATGTTGACGAGGACCTGTTCAGCGATCTTCCACGCTTAACATTCCTGCTCTTCAATTCTCATGATCATCTTCGCAAACTGCCGCAACTGAGTGGAGTACCCAACTTGCGCAGCCTCGTGTTTGCGCACATGTTTTCTCTTCCGGTTGTGCCCCCATTAGACCAGGTTCCCATGCTGCAGCGCCTGCAATTATCCAACCTTCCAACACTACAGTACGTCCCTGACTTGACACCCCTTACAAAGCTCGTTTTCTTTGCCGCGTCGAGAGGGGCCAACTACTGCTGCAATGGATTCCGTGGCTCGTGCGATCTCTCTGACCTTTTTTGTCTGGCAAACACTGCAATTGGCACACCCAACGCCGTGTGTCTCGATGAGAGCAAACCACGTATCTCGACAGGAACGGCCGCCGTGTTCAACAGGTTTGAGAACAATGCCTGCCATAAAACGAATTTCAGCGCCCCGAACAAATCCGACGTGCTGACTCGCGAGGTCATCGAGGTTTGCGATGGGGTTCGCTACCGGCAGTGCGAGTACCCTCCAGGATCCGGCCACGTGGGGATTTGCTACAACAGCCGTCTGCAGGTGCTCTCGTGCGTGACCAATCCCAACTACATAGCTCTTCGGCGAGCACAAATTGCGGCCAATGTTGGACCAAGGTGCGATCCAGCAGTCGAAGCGTGGCTAGGCTGCCCGGGATATGTAGCCACCAAATAAAGATGCGTGCACCTGTCAATGAAGTCCGTAGTCCCGCATTTTCAATGACGCACCTTAGTCTCGGACTCATCAGCTTCGAGCCATTGGTGACGTGCATGTTGCAGTGGGCGTGCCAAGCCCAGATGAGAGCAGGCAGACCGAATCAAAGCAATCCGTTGCCTGTTTGCTGTCCGTGCTCGTGCCACTGCGGTCGGTGCATGGAGGATCCGTCTGTCAGCCTGCTTCCACATCTGTCGTTGGGCCATCGGATCCCTCATCCCACGGGCATCCGTCGAGCTGGGATAGGGTTCACGTGTTTTGCACCGCGCAAAGTATTGGCAGGTATGAACAGAACTCGCTGGCTGGCAGCTCGCGAACGTATCCACCCTGTCCAGCCCTGGTTGCACTGCTGCTGCTCAGTTTCTAGGTGCGTCTGCCGCGCGTCGAAGGACTCTCGATGCAACTCTAGGCAATCGCTGGATGCTCATGAGCCACATTGAAGTGTGATCAGCACGATTGTCCTCTGTTGTGGGGACCATCGCTTCGCAGATTTGCCTGGAGTGAGCAGGTTCACGTGCAAAAAACCCGCACGCAGCGTATCAAAGAGCACTCGGATCGAGTCGAGCTCGTTGTCCGCTCACTTTTCCACTTCCGACGGAGCTGTCCGCCGCTCTCGTACAGCTTGAGCCAACCACGAGCAAACGCGTTGGTCAGCTACACTCCGGCTCATCAGTTGGCGTTGGAAATGAAGGTGGCGACGCTCAGCAGGACCTTGGCTGTGGCTGCAGCATTGTTCACAGCGCTGGCGACCGCGAACACGGATGTTTCCGTGTGCCGTGATGCTACGTACTCGATATCCATTAACCGTGGAGCGATTTGTTCTGGCGCCGGGGACTCGCCAGCAGGAACAGCATGCCCAGTCATCAACGATGCTGCAGTTGCTGATTGCCACTCCTACCTGCCATCGTTCGATGGAGAGCAGTGCGTTGCACCGGAGAACGCCGAGTGCCGAATTGTTACGGGCACCACCTGGGGATGCGTGTTCCCATCCGTTGGCTGCTCTTCTGGCAGCTCAACTGCTACGGGGAGTGAGTCAGCATCGCCATCTTCGGCGGGAACCAGCAACCCAAGCACCTCGACCACTTCAACTAGTGCTCCGGCGACGGCGGCTGGTACGTCTACCTCGCCATCGCCAACGACCTCGACATCGTCCACGCCATCGCCGACGTCACTTTCACCACCCATCTCAACGTCTCCATCGGCAACTCCGTCAACCACCACACGAGCATCATCGACACCAGCCAATAGTGGCGCCACGACCTCGACGCCTGCTGCCACGACGGCCACACCGTGTCCGCTGACCAACCTGCCGGACACGACTGCTCCAGCCACGACGGCTCCGACCACGTCGACGCCGACCTCGACGCCTGCTGCCACGACGGCCACGCCATGTCCGCTGACCAACCTGCCGGACACGACTGCTCCAGCCACGACGGCTCCGACCACGTCGACGCCGACCTCGACGCCTGCTGCCACGACGGCCACGCCATGTCCGCTGACCAACCTGCC
>JAASGX010000756.1:0-14390 GCA_023334415.1 Phytopythium chamaehyphon | reverse complement strand
TGATGAGACCGAATTGCAGCCTGGGGCGGCCCCCAATAGCACACTAGGCACCGATAGTGTGAATAAGCGGAAAGTGGAGGATGCTCTTGCGTTGCGTCGAGTAACGCGATCGCTGACGGCAGCTCACGCGGCCGTCACCCATCCATCGATGTTTGAACTTGTCGGGTCGCAATCGATCGACGAGCTGTCAGCAGTATTTCGTCGCGGGTGCTCAGTTGACGAGCGAAATGCAGTTTTGAAGGAGCACATGATGGAGCTAGATGCGCACCTAATTACCACACATCGAAAGGATCGTCATCGGGCATTCACGCGTAGCGAAGAGGAACTACTAGCTGAAGGGATAAAGCGATTTGGCACATCTCCTAATTCGTGGGAGCGCATACGAGATACATTTCTTCCAAACAAGGGTGCCGAAGTTATTCAGCATCGCTATAAGTACCTCCTGAGCTCCAAAGCCAAAACCAACGCAGTCAAGACAATGCACGAGGAAGGTGTTCTCCGACGAAAAGAAGGTTGGCTCATCGAAGAGGACTTGCGCATTGCAAGAGGATTGATCGAGCTATTCCACGACAAGAAACGGTTTTTTGAGATCGCCAAGAGGTATCTACCTCATCGTTCTCGAACAGAAATCCGGAAACGCTGGGAACGGATTGTCAGCAAGCTTCGCCAATATGTAGCTGACGTTGTAAGTCCGCCCGTCGACGAACGTTCGCTAGAGTATGTTATCATGGTGCGTGAGTACCTGGAGCTAAAGTTACATGAGCAAGCCAAGATTCACAAGGCAGCAAACGTTGAAGGTGGCCACGAGAAATTACTGCCATCCGTTCCGTTTACGAAAGCGATGACACTGTCGGGCAAGTCTCAGCGGAAATCCCGTCAAACACACATAACATGTCGTGTTAAGAATCTTCACCCAGCACTATTTTTCACATCGTGGTCGTTGATCAACCCCGCAGTGCTGCTCGAGTTGACGTGTGAACACAATTGGCCGACGTTTATTGAAACTGTGAAGCCTCCAAGTAAAACAGCTCCAAAACTCATCCAAGCAGAGATTGCTTCCCCAGTAACTGGTGCAGCGCAACCTATAGAGATCAATAAAGAAACTAGTGGCAAGGCAACGAAAACTACGGATCAGATCGGCCCCGTGCAGGAAACACCTGAACCGCAAGTTGAGACCACAGCAGAGCAAGCGAATGAGGACCCTCTACCACATGTGGATATGGATGGGTTTGAGCAAGTTCCAGACTTTAATTTATCAGAGGAAGACGATGAAGACGATAGCGACTATGAACACGACGAACTGCTGTCTTCAGAAAACGAGGAGAGTGAGTCGGAGTTTGAGCAGATGGAGCTGAGCGACGACGATGAAGAGGATGAGGAAGCCGATATTACAGGTGAAGAGTATGATTGGAGTGATGAAGGCGATCATGACGTAGAATTGTTAACCAGCGATGGAGACGATGACCTCGATGAAAGCTCCGAATCCCAAAACGACGACAGCGAGCCCTCGATTCGCCATCCGCTCCGCCTGCAGAACCTGCTCCTCCCCGATAACGGACGCATCAAACTTGCGCTAGCAGCTCTTGAGCGGCGAATGGTGACCAAGGCGGCGACTCCACAGCGGCCTGACGGTGCATTTAATGCAGGCTGGACAGGAGCTCGCGCTCAGCAAAGACGAACAATCGTGCCTACCGTTGTTTCTAGCCGTGTTACTCCATATGGGTCTACGACAGCCTTCTCCGCATCCAATTTTCAGCCTGCTAATAACGAGAAGCTCCCTTTGCCAACGCCCGCGCACAATGAAGATGATGATTGGGCGAACGGGTCTGGAGACGAAAGTTTTGAGTGCGATGAGCTACTAGAGAGCTCGGAGGACGATGAGGATGAAGAAGACACTGAAGAAGGCCAAGGCTTCAATTTGTCCACGATGTCGCTTGACGAGGAGGTCACCGACGGCTTCAGCGACGTCGTGTTCCCCAACAAGCGGCCACGACTGAGCCGCAAGGCGTAGGAATGCAAAATGTAAGTGCCGTACAATGGTCTCGACCGCTCACTCCTTCTCTCTGCGCCGTTTGCTCCGCCGCTGCGAGCCGAAGGACTGCGACAGGCTCTGCAGCACCAGCTCGTCCTCGTCCAGCTCGTCTCCCAGCTGCTGCGAGCCGAAGCCGAAGGCTGCGCTTCCGCCGCCAGGCGCTCCGCTGTTGCTGGTCACTCGACGCCCTAGCAGCACGTCGCGCACGTCCGCGTCGACGACGTCGTCGACCTCGGCGGGCTCTCCGCGCTTGACGGCGCGCTCGGCGCGCATCTGGCCGTCGCCGGCGCCCTGGACGCCGCCGCTGGCCACCGCGTCGATGGCTCGCTGTGCGCCGCGCCTGGACGCGAACTCGAGGAAGAGGAAGCCCGCGGCCGCCAGGTCCACCTGGTTGTGATGCAGCTACGTGTCCAGCGATACGTCAGCAGTTGGTGGCGAGCGTCAGTCGGTTTCCTGGCTTCTAGGCGGCCCCAGGAGCCCGCAGAGCCGCGGGAAAACGCACCCGCACAGCCTTGAGCTTGCCGAACGAGCCGAACGCCGCGCGCGCCGCCTGCTCGCTCGCGCACAGCGCCGACGGCACCGGCCCGACCCAGACGCCGTGCCTGCCCATTCGTGCTGCAGAAGTTGCTGTGTCTTAGTCTTAGTAGAACCGGCGTCTACCGGTTATTGAGGCGGTTTGATGGTTGTCAAAGCCGAGCAAAAAGCTGTGCTTTAGCGACAACAGATTTTTTGACTCGGCAACGGAGTCGGCCGATGTCCTTCCGCGGCGATAGCACGCTCAAGTGCTTCTTCTCACGTGAATATACCATCGAGGCTCTTTGACATGACGCGAATTTGAGGTGCTGGAGAACGAGAACTGCACGGTACGGGAGGTGAATCGGAAGAAACAGGTAGCGTGTCAAACAACTAAGCCAAAAATGCGACAGTTACAATGCAATGAACAGAGCATTTTCACAACGAACGAGGTACCAGAGCTTGGGAGTGAACGATCAGATTACTTTGCAGGAATGGTTCCATGCTTCAGTCGTTGCCAATTCTTACCCGCCCCATTCACATTGCTCCTCTTCGTCCTCGGCGAACTTCTCCAGCTGCTTGATAACATCGTTCAGTTTAGGACGGCTGGCACGATCGAACGTGATCATCGACTTCACCAACTGCCACTGATCTTCCGTCAGCTCTTCTGGCTTGTAGGGTATGACCCGTTCCCCCTCGCACAGCAACTGCCGAATGTAATCAGACGAGAGGTTCTCTTCGCCCCACGGAACATCCGCTACCTTCACTGCTTGAACAATGCACATGCCGAGCGAATATACATCCGAATCGAACGAGGGATTATGTGTTCCTACAATCGCGTACTCGGGGGCCCGCCAGTGCATCGCACCCAAGTAAGATTTCTTCGCTTCCACTGAGCATGACCCTGATGCGTAAAAGCTCATGCCGAAATCAACGAGCATCGCGGTGCCTTTGCCGTTCACGACAATGTTGTTTCCTTTCAGGTCGCCGTGGATAATCTTCTTCTTCTCATGCAGGTATTTCAGACCATCCGCGACCTCCTTCAGCTTTCGCCACACATTAGTTTGGTTCCCTCTTTTCAGATACTCGATCAGGTTCCCGTTCTCGGCAAACTCGGACACCATGTAGTACAAGCCTTGGCGATTGTTGGCTCCGTAGAACTTGACGATGTTCGGATGAGCGAACTCTTTCCACACTCTCACTTCTCTCTGGAATCGCCGCTTGTCGTCGTCGGACGTTATCTCGACTCTTTTCATGACAACTTCTGCGCTGCCGTATTTGGCCATATAGACAAGAGTGCCAAGGCTACCACCAGTAAAAGCCTTGGGGGCTGGCTTGACATCTTCGTCAGAGAGAAGCCAATGCTCTGTTAGGCTTTCTTCCTCGGGCTGATATCGTGAACTCACTTGCTCTAGCTCTCTGTACTCAGTGTTGGAGTTGGAACTTAATTGCTTCAAACCCGTGCTGGATCTCTTTGATTCTTCGTGCGGGTTGTAGCGAGATGAAGTCGTATCATAGATTTCCTGTTGGTTTGCGTGTCGAAATGCTTCCCAGCCACCGGCTACATTGTCCGCAAAACGATAGCCCTGGCTCCTTTCTGAAATCGGTCTCGCTGAGTTGATTTGCCAGGATCTTGGTGCGTCGATTTGATCGCGTTGAGGTACAGAAATTACAGCCGAGTTGTTTTGAATATTGCTTTTTCCAGCGCTTTGAAGGTATTGCACAACGTCTTCGTGGCCTCGTTGGGCTGCCAGCGCCAGTGCCGTGCTACCACTTTTGTTCTTAGCCGCAATGCTCGCGCCATTCTCCACGAGATACCTCGCCAAATCCAGATTCCCCTTCGTGGCGGCCAACATCAGTGGCGTGTTGCCGAGGATATCCTTGGCCTCTTTGTCAGCTCCATTGTCCACTAAAAACCGCGCCATGCCATCATTGCCTTCAGTGGCAGCAAACACCAGAGTACTGTAGCCACTTTGGTCCTTTGCGTCGATGTCTGCGCCTTTATCGTGGAGGTATTGCACGATGTCCTCATGGCATCGTTGAGCTGCGAGTGCCAATGCCGTGCTACCACTTTTGTTCTTAGCCGCAATGCTCGCGCCATTCTCCACGAGATACCTCGCCAAATCCAGATTCCCCTTCGTGGCGACCGCCATCAGCGGAGTATTGCCGAGCACATCCTTTGTTTCGGTATCCGCGCCGCCTTGGATCAGGGTCCTCACCACAGCTAGGTCGCCACTCCCCACCGCTTCATGAAGTCCGTCACCAGCGCCCCACATGATCGTTCTCCACCGGAATCTCTCGGTCGAAGAAGAAGAAGTTGTGATACTTTCACCAGCTCTGTCTTGTCATTTCTGACTTGCAACATCCAACTCTCCTCATGTGAGCCAAATGCCAAATGACCGGCGTTTACCGGTTTTATGGCGGTTTGATGGCTGTCAAAGGCAACCAGCACTTGGCCATGGAGCCGCCGCGCCAGGTGGAGCTGCACTCGCACGACTTCGAGTGGGAGGAGCTGGCGCGCGCGTGTCGGCTGGAGGAGAGCGAAGGCGATGAAGGGCGAGCGCTCGGGGCGGAGGAGCTCGCGGACGAGGCCAAGGGCAAGTGGGACGCCTTCCACGCGAGGAACAAGGGTTCGTGCGGCTGTTGGCTCGTGGCAATGGAGTTGAGTAGAGCGGAGGCTGAATGTCGTGGTGCTGCCTTTGGTGGCGCTAGGCAAAGTGTACAAGCCCCGCAATTACCTCGTCAAGGAGTTCCCGGAGCTGCTCACCATGGTGAGTAGCCATTTACTGTTGCTACTGTTTGTGAAGGTGAGCTCATGTTCTTGGTAATTTGACAGGACCAGGACCAGGTGAACGTGCTGGAGCTGGGGTGCGGCTACGGCAGCGCCATCTTCCCCATTCTGGTCGAGTGCCCGAAGGTTAGAGCGCAGGTCTGCGACTTCAGCGCGCACGCCATCGACATTCTCCAGCAGAACCCGCTGTTTGACGAATCTCGCTGCCGCGCATTCGTCTGCGACGTAGCTCGCGAGCCGCTGCATGGAGTGACACCGGGGTCCATTGACATTGCGTTGATGGTGTTTGCGATGTCGGCCGTTCCGCCTGCGGATTTTCTTGAGACGCTGCGGAAGGTCCGCGAGGCGCTGCGACCTGGTGGACTCCTGTGCTTTCGCGACTACGGACTGTATGACTTGGCGATGCGGCGAAACGCGAAGAAGCTGGATCGGTCGTTATTCTACCGCAGCGACGGCACACTCGCGTACTTCTTCTCGCGTGAGGATATTCTCGAGACGTTTGGGCGCGAGGCTGGTTTTGAGGTGCTAGAGAACGAGTACTGCACGGTTCGGCTGGTGAATCGGAAGAAGCAGGTGACTATGGACCGCGTGTGGCTGCACGCAAAGCTTCGCAAGCCTGTCGAGTAATTAAAAAGTGAATATGTGTTTCAAGTTGTCAAGTAAAATTGCCCGTATTGTACTTTGCGACTACAGCTCGCAGAAGCTCTTGCTAGATAATGCAACTTCGAATGTAGTACAGTGCGGCGCATACAGCTAAACGAAAGCAGAGCACAACTCAACGCTTGCCAAGAGCGCAAAGCTCTTTCAAAGAGGAACTCGAAATATTTATGTTGCATCCGCGGCATGGCATATTCCGCTTAAAGCCTATCTCAATTGACACAGCGACGCAACGGATTCCTCGCTTCAGAAAATCGTCGTTGGGCGTTGTGGGGGATGCTAAGCTCATTCATGTTTAAAATGGGAGCTTACGGGGAGCTGAAGAATCTTCTGAAGCTTGTGCGTCGCGACAGTCGATATTTCGGGTCTATCAATTCACATGCAGCGGCCAACTCGATGACCTCGGGAAGCGTTCCATCTGAGAATTGCACGCGAAGCGTATCAATGGCGACCATCTGGAGAATTGCAGAGGTTGGATTGGAAGCTTCCGTTCAGGGTTGCTGCTGTTTGACGCGTGCGAATACGGTAACTCTCTTGATTGTCCAGATCGTTTAGCATCACCGAATGAGAGCATGTCTGCTGCCTCGTCGTGTTTCCGATTCATCACAACCTCAGGTGCCATCCACAGCGACGTGCCAACGTCCGCGGTCATCGTGTAGTCCAATCTCTCGCGCGATAACACAAAGAAGCTCAGAGGTGAGAAGAACGTTCCTGGACTTGATATCGCGGTGGACCACTGGCTGGTTCAGCGGTTGGAGATACATCAACGCGTGTGCTACTTGGAGCGCTATATTGATTTTGGTGTAGTCGATGCCCCGCGGGTGGTAGCGGGCGTGATACTGCGATAGAAGCGCGCGAAGGTCACCGCCGGCCGTGAACTCGGTGATCAAACACAGGCTATTGAACGAATTCCAAGCCACTCCAAAGAACTAGACGATGCACGAGTGCTCCAACGCAGACATGAGCTTCGCTTCATCAAGGAATGCATTCACTTGGTTTACTTGGCGTCTCGTCTCCGGTAGCAACATCAAGATGGCGACGCGTCTCCATATCCACCGTTGCTGATGCACTCTCCGAGCACAATCTTCTCGCGAGGAACACCCCAAAAAATAATGGCTTCGTTTTGCCAAAGATCTTCTCCAGATCGGTAGAATCCTGCAGATCCATCAGGGTTGCGATTTCTCCGTCGAATTCGCGCGGCAATCATGAGCGAAGTTAGAATTGCAACTGTGCCACCCACGGCAATACCGGCGATTGGTCCAGTGCTTAACGCAGACGACTCGGATGTATCACCGGAGCTTTGCGCGGCCGATCCAAATACTTCTTGGGAGCTTGGAGTGGACGACCATAATTTTTCACTGGACCTTAGCAACCGGATTTGTAGCTGGATCTTTTCGCAGACGACCCGGATTTCTCGCGAAGAAGCGTGACAATTGATAGGGCTTGACGCACTTGTTTTTCTTAACATTGTATGGCAGGCAGGTTACATTGGAAAGATCGCTAACTGAAGAATGTGAGCTTAAGCGTCGATGAACCACGGTACCGCGAAAGCAAGTCGCTCACTAAAGATAATCTGCAGGGGGGGAAAAATCGTTATGTCTCCTATCCACACGATGCATTCGGTCCTTTGATCAGTATGGACATGCATCTCCCTCTTCTGCTTCAGCGTATTTCTCCAGCTCAGCAATTACTTCGATCAAATGGCCTTGGCATTGATGTCTGCGCCTCCTCCAGCCGTTATTGTTTTGGATTTCTTCACTCGCACCTGCGTCTATGAGGCACGCAACTAACTCTAAATGACCGAACCCAGCAGCTATTGTCATTGCGGTGTCTCCGTCTTTGTTCTTGGCATCTTTGTTCGCGCCATTATTGACCAAATGCTGCATCATACCCAAATGGCCAATACATGCCGCCCATATCAATGCAGTAGCGCCATTGTTGCCTCCCGCATCTTTGTCAGCGCCCTGCTCAACAAGATGCCTCACTATTTCCACGTGGCCTCGTTGAGCAGCCAATGTCAGGGCCGTGTTGCCGAAGTTCGCTTTGGCTTCTTTGTTCGCATCTTGGTCGACAAGATACCGGACTACGTCACTGCGATGATTGCGGGCGGCCCTCACTAGCGCAGTCCAGCCTTTGGTATCCGTAGAGTTGATGTCTATGCCACCTCGCACCAGTTTCTTCGCTAAACTGAGGTCACCCGCACCCGCAGCATGATGAAACTGAAGCTGACCTGATGCATGGCTGGTATTGTTCCCCATGCTCGCTCCCGGGCAAAAACGGTAATGAAGCTCTTTCAGCTACAGCTCTCAAACCTGTGGTATGGTTGCCAATTGAATACTTCCGCCTCCACAACTCGTACACCAACGTGAGCCTACGATGGTGAACGTGGTGCTACCCGAACACACTGCGTTCGCAGGGTAAGCAGTCTGGGGCAATGCCGACAGAGGTGAAGCCACCGAGCAGCACCACCGTTTGCGCAGTTTGTACTAGGTCAACATGACATCACCACTTCAACCGCAACGTACGGTACCAGCCACGCACTTTAGTCTCCGATGACGTCGGCGACGTGGCGAATTCTGAACCTGCTATACCAAATAAGTCGATTCAATGTATTTGGTTTCGAAGACTCAAAGCGCCTCAAATGTGATCAATCACGCCGGAATCCTGCCGGGCAGCGTGTCTATGAGTTCACGGCAGTGTCGCAAACGCTCGAGGGCCCGACGGGCGTTCATCGCTGCTTGACACGCTTTTGCTGCTTGGTGGGCGGGCGTCGCATGCGTGGCGTGGCACGCGCGCAATGCAAAAGCATCGGGAGCAATCGTTCGGGGTATTGGGTGGCCGTAGCAATCAAGCGTGGCCGTCGGGTTTTGCGCACCACGGTACGCGCCCCCGCCCCTGTAAACAGAGTGATGGGAAGGTCCTCCGGCCATCACTGGCGCCTCGAAAGTCTTTGTCTGGACTGCTCGCCGCACGTCAGCGCGAAAGTAGATCTGGTCGGCCGGCTTCAAGCGGTCAACAGCGAAAATGCAATGCCAGTGAGCTCCGCTGCGAGTGCGTGGCGGTCGCTGCTTGGTGGTGTGCATCATGTCCTCCCACGGTGCGGTTGCAGTAGTCGATTGGATCTCTCAATACATGAAGGCAGTGATCGACAACCGCGCTGCTTGGATGCAGCGCTGACGCTCCTCGCCTGACGCTGAGTCACGCGTATCCACTGGTTGGTGACGCCGCGGCGTGGCTTGTGACGGGGCTCGCCTTGGCCAGCGTTTCTCTGCGTTCCCGCGTTCTCGTGGCTCTCGTTTGCCCTGGCGTGCAGACTTTGCTGCTCCACGGTGCTGTTTCCGGCGGTGGCGCCCGTAAGAACGCGTCAAAACCCAGGTTGAAGCTCGTAATTACGCCTCACGACCGCGCCAGCCGCCCAGCCCGCCGAGCCGCACCTTCGGGATCCCCGTCATTCCCGACCTTGCGCCTTGGGCGACCGACCGCTCCAGCCCTCGTTGATATGTGGCGCCGCTCGCTGTCGCCGCTGATTGTTAACCGCACGGCGGCTGCTCGCCCGCTGGCCGCGCGCCGCTGGCTGTCGGCGCTGTCGGCGGACGAGCTGGCGCAGCTGCAGGAGCCGCGCGAGGCCATGGACTACGACGTGCTGCTGGTGGGCGCGGGCCCCGCGAGCCTGGCGGCCGCGATCCGGCTCAAGCAGCTGGCGGCCGACCGGGGCGCGGACCTGTCGGTCTGCGTGGTCGAGAAGGGCGCCGAGGTGGGCTCGCACATCGTCTCGGGTGCGTTGCGGGGGCTTTGGTTATCGGAGAAAGGACGCGGACTGATAGGCGCCGACCGTGACCTGCCGCAGGCAACGTGTTTGAGCCGCGCGCGCTGGACGAGCTGATGCCCGACTGGAAGGAGAAGGGCGCGCCCCTGGACACGCCCGTGACCGAGGACGAGTTCCTGTTCCTGGCCGAGAAGAAGCACGTGCAGCTGCCGCACGTGCTGCTGCCGCCCGAGCAGCACAACGAGGGCAACTACATCATCAGCCTCAGCAAGTTCGTGCGCTGGATGGGCGAGCAGGCCGAGGAGGCCGGCGTCGAGATTTACCCGGGATTCTCGGCCTCCGAGGTGCTTTACCGGGAGGACGGCGCCGTCGCGGGCATCGCCACGAGGGACGTCGGCATCGGCAAGGACAGCAAGCCCAAGGGAACGTTCGCGCGCGGCATGGAGCTGCGCGCGCGCATGACGCTCTTTGGAGAGGGCTGCCGCGGATCGTGCAGCGAGGAGGTCATGGACAAGTTTAACCTGCGCGAGGGCAAGCAGCCGCAGACGTACGGCATCGGCATCAAGGAAGTCTGGCGCATCCCCAAGGAGCAGCACAAGCCCGGGTACGTGCAGCACTCGCTCGGTTGGCCGCTGCAGACCAAGCTCTTCGAGAAGACCTTCGGAGGGTCCTTCATGTACCACATGGAGGACGACCTCGTGCAGATCGGCATGGTCGTCGGCCTCGACTACGAGAACCCGTACATCAACCCCTACGAGGAGTTCCAGCGCTTCAAGACCCACCCGGAGGTGCGCAAGTACCTCGAGGGCGGCGAGTGCGTCTCCTACGGCGCGCGCTGCCTCAACGAGGGCGGCTACCACGCCATCCCCAAGCTGTCGTTCCCTGGAGGCGCGCTCATCGGCTGCTCGGCCGGGTTCCTCAACAGCGTTAAGATCAAGGGCACCCACACAGCCATGAAGTCGGGCATGCTGGCTGCCGAGGCTGCGTACGACGCGCTGACGGGCGTTGAGGGTATCGAGCCTGTCGCCGAGACGGGCGAGATCAACCTGGAGGAGCCCGCGATCACCATCTCGAGCTACGATGACGCGGTGGAGAACTCGTGGATCGCCGAGGAGCTCAAGCGCGTTCGCAACGTGCACGCTGGCTTCCATTACGGCCTGCTGCCCGGTGTGCTCAACGCCGGTCTGACCGCGCATGTGCTGAGGGGCCACGAGCCGTGGACGATCGACAACTCGGTGCCCGACTCGGCCAAGACCAAGCCTGCGTCGCAGTTCTCGCCGATCGAGTACCCCAAGCCAGACGGCAAGCTCACGTTCGACCTGCTCTCAAACCTGCAGCGCAGTGGCACCAACCACAACCACGACCAGCCTGCGCACCTGCGCATCAAGCCTGAACTCGCGGATGTGCCGTCGAAGGAGTCGCTCCCCGTGTATGCTGGCCCCGAGCAGCGGTTCTGCCCTGCTCGCGTCTACGAGTACACGGACGGTAGCAGCGACCCGAATGGCGTGCCGCAGCTGGTGATCAACGCGCAGAACTGCGTGCACTGCAAGTGCTGCTCGATCAAGATGCCCAAGGAGTACATCAAGTGGACTGTTCCCGAGGGTGGCGGCGGCCCGGCCTAGTACGTACTTGCGTCCGTGTGCGATGGATCTATGGAGCGGAAACTAACGAATTGTGCCTCTCTCGTGATCTTTGCAGCGAGCTCATGTAAACGGACAATGTCAACAATATCGCGCATCAAGTGAGCGGCACAAGGGGAAGGAAGAAGACGCGCCGGCTCTTAAGGTCGACGGCGCGAGCAGAGATCGATGTTTGCTCTCGTTCACGTTGCCGCTCGCTTCGACGACCAGCCATTCAACCGTTTTACAGCCGAGGAGAAGGAAAAGCTCCCTCTCTTCTTGTCGAGTACTTGAAGTATCCAGGATATAAACTTATTGCTTTCCCCCGCAGACTTTGGCTACTCGCTCCGTGTGAGAGGGTGGTTCGTGTTCATAATCTTTATCTACTCTTCGCTTACGGTCGATCAGCGCAGGATCTTGGCAATGGCCGCCTTCTGCAGACTCGTCAGGTGCTTTGGGAAGACAATGTCAAACTTGATGCGCAGGTCTCCGCGCTCACTCTGCACGCTCTTGCTTGCGGCCGGCATACCTTCTCTCGGCACGAGTTTCTCCATGCCGGGGTGAACGACCTCATTGCACGCGATGGCGAGCTCGCGGCCGTCGAGCGTCGGCACGTGCACGCAGCAGTCTCCAAGAGCTTCAGTCAGGGTCAAACGCGCAGCGAAGACGAGGTGCGGGCCGTCGCGCTCGAATCGAGCGTGCTTGAGCTGTTTGACAGTGAATATCACATCACCAGCGTCGTGCGAGCGATCCTCGTCGCCCTCGCGCTCGAACGTGATCTTGGTGCCGTGCTTCCACCCAGGCTGGACCTTGATCAAGAAGGTTTTAGAGTCCTTGACGAGCTCGTCTCGCTGCAGTCGTGTGCGTTCGACACTGGCCGACTTTGTTGTGCCAAGAAAAAGCTCTTCGAGTGAACACTCGAGGGGGAGTTCGATTGCTGGAGCCTTTGCTCCCGCGCCAGCAGGCTTTCTCATGGCGCTAGCAAACGGCAGCGTGTCGCCAAAGCCAAAGTCGAAGAACGGGTTGTTGGTGCCGAAGAATCGGTGAAACACTTCTTCTGCCGCTCGCTCGTTGAAGGCATAGCCATCCGAAACTCCGCTGCCGTCAGCTTCAGGAACGCCTCCATTCTTGAGCGCATCATAGCCGTACTGGTCGAAGATGGCTCGCTTCTGCGGGTCGCTAAGCACGTCGTAAGCCTCTGAAATGGCTTGGAAGCGAGCTGCAGCGGCCACCGGGTCGGCCTTGTTTTTATCTGGATGGAATTTCATGGCGAGCTTGCGGTACGCCTTCTTGATGTCAGCCTCGCTCGCCCCGCGGGGCACCTCGAGCGCCTCATAGTAGTCCATTGTGACGGCCTATCGACCTTTGAAGACAGCAAGGAGTCGCTGCGTATGGACTCGATGGGCTGCAGGGCTCCAAGACAGCAGAAATTGCGCGCGCTAATTTTGACACTAACCGCCGAGAAAAGGCATCTGCTTCAAGCAAGGATTATCGTGACCACGTCAAGGCAACATCCCCAGCACACAAACACCGTCATATTGAGCTGTGAGGTGCGCGAGAATGCATGCCGAAACCAGAAGCAAAGGCGCCTTGTTGTGTAGCTGCAGACTGAGCATCGTCCCGCATTTTTCGGGAAAGATAAAGACGCCACAAAACCCCTGTGTCGAGACAAATAAGCCTTCCTTTATCTCGACGACCAGAAAGACAAACCACTTCAACAACATCGATCCATCAGATCGAAGCAAATAGCAACACCTCTCTTGCAAGAAAACTTCACGCCCTGGTCTTGGATTTTCGAAGCCAAAAGTTGTACCCAAAACTCGCCAAACCCTGTTGCTTAAACGGATGGCATTCCATCTTAATGAGTTCTCTCGTTGGAAGCAAGACGAGTCGACTTGTTACTGCTGCGATGAAAGGAAGCCTGGCATCGGTGAAAAAGTTGGTCAGCGGTGGCGCAGATAGTAACACCAAGGACAGCAATGGATTCACAGCGCTTATGATAGCTGTATTTTGTGATCACTTGGACATCGTACGGTACCTCGTGGCTTGGCGCGAATACCCAAGCCAAGAATAATGGTGGCAGCACAGCACTGGTTTTGGCAGCTTGGGGTGGTCACGTGGAAGTGGTGCGGTATTTTGCCGAGCAAGAAACGGACACAGAAGTCAAAGACTATAGTGAACTGGTTGCGGCTGCCAATGAATGACATGTCGAAGTGGTGAGATATCTTTTCGAAAACGGCACGAACAGCGACAAAGCAGTTCTCGAAACTGCGATTGCATCGGCTTCCCTCAATGGTCATGCCGAAGTTGCGCGGTATCTCGCTGAACAAGGCTATGGCCACAAAACGTTCAAAGGCGCCTACGCGCTGTGGAAGTGAGACTTCTTACCGAGCAAAGCGCTAACTGTTACACCGTTTTTGGTTAGTTATTATCGATTGAAGATGCGGTGGTGCTTAGCTGCCCTCTTGACTACTGAAGTATATAGCACTGTTGCTTGTGCTCAAACGTTTCACCATTTAAAAAATTGTGATGAAGTACGCATTGATGCGAACCTAGCTTGAGACCTTGAGACTCTCCGAGCACGACCAGATAAGTTGAAATCTAATGTCAAACGATAAAGCCTTCCTCCACAACACAGCAAGGGCACATTAATAGGAATAATACAGCAGTGAATGCGTTCTCAGTGATTTCTGAACTACGGCCACACATGACAATAGCTCCTACACCACCCAATTATATGCGCCAACTACCAAGCAGAGCTATTACGTTGCAAGTACCCTTATTTCAACTCAGGGCTTCCCATTGATGCTCACTGTGCGGCTTGATTTGGGAATTATGTATGTGGAGTCCCACTCTTGCTGTGCTATCTTGTTTGAGTCGCTCCAATACTTGCACTTCCACCTTCATTTTTTCGACGCACTCTCGGCAGGATCACCGAAGTCGAGAGTCGTCTTCAGCACGATCACACTAGCACAACCCAATTGCATTTACCAGCGCTCGTCGATCGTTTAG